>SNQJ01S0039107.1:60574-96365 GCA_010110895.2 Picea sitchensis
ATAAGTTTGATGTATATGTCATAATTCAAGTGCAATACCAATTGTATCGTGATCAGACCAATATGTGTCTAAGACAAACATATTGTATTGAGAAATGGGCACATTGGACCAGACATGGTCAATAAGTGTGTTTTGTAGATGGGCTGTGTTGTTTAGAAGAAACCACTGACTGTATTTGCACATATAGTTTTGCAATTCTTTTGTTCTCCTAGTATTTTGTAACATGTCAATATTGAAGTCTCCTACAAGTACAACGGATCCGTTCACATGGAAATGGTCTAATGCATTGGAAATAACATTTACTATGTTGGATAATGTTGCATGGGGAGCAACGTACAGATTTAGTATTGCAACTTCTGTTCCATGGGAAAAAGTTTTGGCAAACACCAATTCAACATTATTTTCTTTGATATGTATGTGGTCCAAAATTGGTACATGTTTTTTCACCAGTATCATCACCCCATGTGTAATGTAACTTGATATGCAATTGTGATTTGGGAATTGTTTTTTCTGCATGCATAATGCCATGTGTGTTTCCTACAAGCACATAATATCGGATTGCATTAAATCATAGTCATTCAGTATATCATCCATGTGTGCATTTAAGCTGCGTGTGTTAAGTGAGAGTATTGATACAGATGAATTTGTTTGTATGGATTGGTAATCATAATGCAGTTGCCATTTTGTGGTGGTCCTCAGTCATTCCATCTTAGTATCAACTTTCTGTTTCACTCTGAAGTTATAGTTTGTCAGAGGACTTAGTAAATACAAGGAGTCTATGCTTATGACACGAGACAATGCTATGTATACAAGTCCATGTATCTGAATTCCAGCAGGCTAAAATGCAACATTATCAAGTGTTAGGCCTTGTGATCCGTGGACTATACGTGCACATGCAAGTTTAATCGGAAACTGTTTGCGAATATTTAGTCAACCTATCTTTGTTGATGTCGATACTGGATTTGATATTTGCAAAATAGGAGTCCAATCGCTTGCAGTGTTTGAATTATATAGATAAGACAACTTGCTTGCTTGTTGCTTGCCTATATGTGGTTCACGGAACTTAATACAAAGGACATCTACTTTTTCTGTCTTCGTATAGCCTTTCAGTATTCCATCTGCACCATTCACCAAGCCATCCTGCGAATCATAGTTATAGGCATATATTTCAACTAGCATTTCTAATTTCAGTGCAAGGTGCAAAGGTAAAGTGACTGAATGTTCATGACGTGGGACATTTCCATGGTTGTCTTCTTCCAAGTCAATCGAATTGATGATGATATTATCACCAGGAATGAGCGATAGAATGTGGCTATTATGCTTTTCAACATTCTTATTTCTGTAGAACAGGTAAGGGAACGTTGGATCTGTTGGTGCAGGTCGTAAGCACCTCAAATTGATATAGGTCAAGTCATCATATGTTTGGTTGTTTGTGCACATTCTATTCAGAATTGCAATGAATGTTTCATCTGTCTGGCGCATTGTAGTATGAAACTCAAAGCATTTAATAGTGTCTCTCCAGAAGTCATGGGTCATTGTTTCCATGTTAACGATAGGTTGTTCAAATATCAAAGAATCTTGGATGGGATGTGCCTGGTAAAGATCACCACAGAAGATCATGTCAATGTTTCCAAAGTATTTGGTCTGCACATGTTTTATGCTTCTTAGCCGACTGTCAATGGAATACAAGAAGCGACTGCCAATCAAATATGCTTCATCTATAAAGACAAGTTGGAGTTCCTTGTAAATCTTAGATAATGTATCCAACATTTCGTTGCTAAGTGGAAGAAATTGTGACTTGTTAAAATGCATTAAAAATGCAGAGTGGATTGTTGTTCCACCAGCATTGTATGCAACTTTTCCTGTGTATGCAACTATTAGGCCCTTTGGTTTCATAAGATCAGAGCAATTATTTGAATCATAGATTCGTATAAGCATTTGGAACAATGCTTTAGCTGTGAATGTCTTGCCTGTTCCTACTCCGTCTGTAAGAAACACGTGCATAGGACTGTTCATGTTCAACCGTTTTTAAGGGCAATGTCCTTTACACTTGTTTGTTGTTTGAGATTCAACAGACGTCTTATTCTATGGTATTCATTATTTTCAATTAGGAAATGATGTTTTGTAACTTGAAAACCAAGGTTGATACGTTTTTCAATTTCAGCCGCTGGAGGACAAGGAAAATCTGCTTGTAAGTCATGGGACTCAGAAGGAGTTCTGTTTTTTTTTGGGTTTTTGAATGTTTCATCATGATCACCAGGGTTTTATAGGTCATTAAGTGCAACTTCTAGATCGTCCCATGTTGGATTAACATTGTAGGTAAATCTAGCTTCATTGATATGCAGTATAGTCTCAAAGGCAACATGCGCAACCTCCCATGTAGAGAAGTTATGTATTAATGTCTCTTCGTTTTCATGGAACAAAATGTACAACAACAATTTTTCTCTATAATAGTTTTCATAGTCACAATGCTTATTGTATTTGACAAACTGTATAACATAGGGTTTTTTTCTTTTTGATATAGGTGTCCCATTTTTTTTGTAATGCGATACGAATTCTGCTAAGCAGATATGCCTAATAGGAGATGGACGCTGGATGTAATAATCAATAATAGAGTGACATATGACGTCCTATGAATTGTTAGGTTCTTGTTGCAGCAAAACTGATGGTTTAAGCATAAATGTGCATTTTTCAAGTGGAGATGTGTTTATGAAGACACATTTTCTTGAACTACAAGTGAGGGGCAAAGAAAGGGCAATGTGAACTTCTTGCTGAGCAGACATTTGTTGAAGATTATGCAATGTGTTACCAAGGGTGTGTATCATTTGTATGGCATCAATATGATTTATTTCGTGTTCTTTGTGTATTTTTCTGAATGCATATGTCATAGATTTGTCAATCTTCGTCATATACGAGGTGCAGTAGGATGCTGCAACATATGCATTCAACATGTATTGTGCATCTGTATTTTCTTTCCACATAACTGGCATGTCCTTGGAGAAGCTGTTGTTCCAAATATGAGAGAGTTTTTGTTTAAGGAAAAGTGTTGGTTTCCTAAGCATTATTTGTATGGATTGGATGTACTCATCTTTTGATAGATTTATCTATGTCAAGAAGGCATCAAAGCTCATCATTTCATCAAATCCTCCTTGTTCTAGAAATGCGAACAAGGATTTAGATTTCTCAACAACAACACTATCCTCTAAACTAACTGACTCTATGATTCTTGTAGCTCTCATTGGCAGAATGGGAAAATTGTATCTGCAATGCGAGATTTTTCGTTTTCTACAACTTCTTGTATGGTAATGTCTATGGACTTTCGCAAGGTCTGGTTCCAAATGATTTGTATTGCATGTTATGTATTTATCCACAAATTGTTCCATCTTTGAATTCTTATCAACTCCATAGACTGGTGCACCCTCTATCCACAATAGTGCATGGTCATGCTCATTTCCCCTATTCTGGAATTCAGTCACAAAAAAGTAGCCCGATAATTTTCCGAAAAGCGTTTCATCATGGTATATCAATTGTCTCAAAGCATTTATTCTATGTCTATAGTTTCGAGTACATGTCACTGGGTCTTTTCTTATGAGGTAGTCAATGTCATTATTTTCCAGTGTATCGTTTTTTTTTTTTACGTTTCCTGTTACTATGCAGGTCAGAAATGACAGCCACCAATGGATCCCAGCAATGCTATGCACTTGTAAAAATGATGAAAAATGTTGGTGGCTCCAATTGTCGGATCATTGCAAAATTTGTTTTTTTGTTTTGTTGCAAATAGCCAGGAGAGGTGCGGATGTTCTTGAAATCTATGTATCCAATATCATATTTCATAATTTTTTCTAAGTTTACTTTGTACTTCACATCCTTGGCCAACAAATTTCTTCCTTGTAACTTGCCTTTTATTATTCGGACCCACATGCAGGACAAAACTTGCTCTATTATTATGCGCATTGTTTTGAAAAACAAATTTGTTTTGTGACAGGAGAAGTAACCGCTTGAATGTAGTAGCTCCCATCAGACTGTTTTATGATAACTGAATCATTCTGTAAATTAGTGCCATGTGGATCTCCGTAGAACAGTGTTGGAAAGTTCATTTACTCAGCGAATTTGTCCTTGAATATTCCAAGTGGATGCTGCCCCTCGCCAGGTGCGATTTCGACAATTTTTTCTTGCAAGTCACGAATGCACTGTGAATCAGTGAATCCATGGACCGATGTTTCAGTAGGTGTTTCAGTCTCCGATTCATCACTTGTATTAGAATCACTAGGATTTTTGAGAGTCTCTGCAGAGTTGCCATGTTCTTCTGCGAGAACACTGTTCGAGTTGGCATTTATACAAATGGGAACATAATTCCTTTAATGCTTTCATAACAGCATGCACATGCACTTTGCCTGTCTGATACACATTTTTGTATTGCAAGCGTCTTTTCAGATCCACAACGATTGTAATTGTATTGTTAATGAACTGTGGCAACGCTTTTTGCACAACATCTAGCTGAACAGGTACATTAATAATTGATTTTGTTAAGCCCATCTGGGGTCGCTTATATCCCCAAGGTATGATTTGAGAAAATGCAATTCGCAGAGAGACAAGTCTCTCCTGAAGTTCCGTAAGTGCACTTACATCTGCTAGTGGTGTATTACATCTTATTCGGTCAGGGGTTGAAAACTGTGGTAGTTTTCCATTTTCAAGCGATTGTTTGCATGGAAGACAAACTTTCTCACTGGAAAATGGTTTATCGTAGGCTATCAGCCGGAGGTATTCTGCTTGCAAATCAGACATGAAAGACTTATTGTTTTTTGAAAAATTCAATTGTTCACAAATTGCACATGCAATGGAAGGAGTGTCTTTCATTTGTTTCATGTAGGTCTGTCTTGCATTTTTTTTTCGCAAAGAAGTATGGGTAGAAACTGTTTCCTGTTTTTCATGTACACCACGAACTACCATAGTTGCATGACCATTTTGGGATATGAAAGCGCACATGTTTATGTTCTGTTTTGCACAAACAAATTTCTTTACATTGTCATATGTGAGTTTCTCTCTAAAAGGAAGTGTAGCAATGTATTTTTTTCTCTCGCGCATGACCTTTTTCAAGTTGTGGTAACTTACTCTACGTTTCTTTCCCAAGGGCGGGATGACCTGGTGGCAATTGGGATGAATTTCACTTTCACCTAGTTTCTCATAAACTATTTTATGTTTTTTGTTCAAGGCCTCTATTTGCTTATCAGAAGTCGGACGAATTTGACGAATATTTTTTTTCAAATTGTGATAACTTACTCTACGTTTTTTGTTTAAACCCTCTATGACCTCATCACAACTGAAATGAATTCTACACATGTTTTTTTTGTTCAAGACTTGCCTGCCCATATTGAAACCGGGAGGACTCTCGTTTTGACTAAAAAGCATTCCATGCATATGTAGATTCGATGTCGTTTGGGTGGCATGCACACTCAACCTTGAACTACCGATATCTCCAAGCAAAGGTTCATAATGGATATGTGTTGTATCTGTTTTCAACGACAAGATGTGAATTATTCGATCGTAATTTGAATCGGTAACCCAGGAATGGACAGTGCCAGCTGGCAAGGCCGACCAAACCTGGATCTTCACTCTGAATACCATAGACATCCATTGCAAACAAAATATGCAACCCTCCATATTCCATTCTTCATATGGAAGCACCATGTTCACAAGGTATTCCTGCCAACTTCCAACTGCTGACATATTTTCCACAAGATATGGACAAAGGTGTCGATGCAAACACCTAAAAGCCTGTTCACTACCGCCTATAATCCCATTGCAGAAGGACTGTACAGTGTAAAGATGCAACGACTAAACATCAAAGTCAGCTGCTACCAAACAACAAATTGCATTAAATAGACTATCTCCACAGCTAGACACAACATTTGTTGCCAGCTGTAAACCATAGCAATCTATGCCATCCAAAATCTGTTTCCATTGCGATTGGAGGTCTTTGCAAATAACAAAAAAGTAGATACGAGGACCTTCTATATTGCATATGGCAATTTTTCTATATAGCAGTGGTTCATAATGGCCATTGAGGGCATCAACATCATGAAACAAGATGCAATATGGATTGTCAGATGCAGTTTTGTTGAATAATAGATATCTTGTTTTTCTTGTCAATGACCATATGCCAACTGATATATTCAACTAGTTAGACAACCACCGAATACAAAATGTATCTCCCCAAAGTCCCCTCTGATGTGCAGGAAGAACTAGATATGCAGACAACCACATCTTTGAAAAATACGTAGCCACATCATGTATTCCATGCAACTACCGAAGAAAATCAGATTCCAGTTCATATTCATAGGACTGCAAAGCCTCAACATCGCCATTTTTAAAACATGCCAATAAATAATCTATCAATCCATTGCATAGCTCGGTCGATGAATACCGGAAATACAATAGACCCTGGAATGTATCGAAAAGGCAATCCCCAACAGTATACGAGAATGCATCCAATCTAAAAAGGCCATTCCTATGCAAAACCACGTCAATGCTGTCATGTATAATGGACTATGTATCTTTTTCATACAGCTCAACATATATTACCTCTTTCATCTTTTCAACTGTCATTTTGAAGCTGTTTGCTAGCTACTTTCAGTTTCTATCAAAACAGAGAAAAACAAAGGCAAAAAATAAAAAAACTAGCAAAATAAAAAAGAAAAGCAAAATAGCGCACCAATCCCCATATGTATCTTTAAACCTTCTTCTTCTCAACTTGAATCCCCCTAGTTCCCATAGCAGATGAGAAGAAAACAGACCGACACTGGAAACTGAACCAAACATAAGAAAGACCGCAAAAAAATAAAACCATAACTTAACTCATCAGAAAGAAAACAGGCAGACACAGTTTTCCAGCCACAGAGTAGAAGCATACACTGCATCTACAACCCACCTGATGGTTCCATCTTCTGATAGCTCCCAACCACTTTTCGTAAAGGCCTCTGCATTGCAATTTTCGGAAAAAACTATGGACGCGACATCCGCCATATGAAGACGTATTGTTTCCAGGAACAACAACTAAGAGCACAGACAAAAATGGTCTGGAGCAAAATATTGAAAATCACCAAGAACAAGGAAACTTACTCGTCAACAAAGGATGAGAAGACCTTAGTGCCCAAAAAAATGCAAACCGCAACAACAAGTCCAACAACTTGCAAAGTTGAAGAACAACAAACCAACGAACAACCATGAAGAGCTCGAACTGCAAGTGCAAGACCTCAACTTTGCAAAGTTGAATCAAACAAGAACCATAATCATTGAACGAAACAACGAACAAGGATGGAGCACAAGAGTAGGGATGCTGGCCATGAACAAAACTGTATTGCAAGGCATCTGTACAATAAACATTTAAGACTGGCAGAGCTCTTAGGTAAATAGTTAAGATAGTAAGGACCATCGAAGGGCGTAGGCCTATGCAAGCATTTAAGAAAATATGCAACGTGGCAGGACTGTTCTCTCGAAGCATGCAACAATAAATCATAAATCATACATAGCAATATCGTGGAGAATGTATTCAACCCAACAGAAAATGATAAGGGGAAACATTCGAACTAATGCTAGCATTAATCCACGTTCCACGAATGCATAACAAAATTTATGATTCAAAAAGACCATATACTACCAAATACTTTGGAAATGCAAACATATTTTACATTGGGAATAGCGAAGGCGGCAATAAGACCTCCAATCCGTTGTCCAATGAGATCTTGACAAACATGATACATTTTATTATATAAAAATTGATAATTTCACTTCCCTTGTTCCAACAATAGACAATAGCGAAATATTTCTGGTCAACGCACAAACTAATTTCAGGTCAACGATTTATCGATCGCTAGAGTCCCTCTATGCCTACGACAAAGACTAATAATATATATAAATACTATAAAAGAGTTCAACAATGTTTTAGTTTTAGTGATAATTGTTATCATTTATTAAGATCCATTTTGAATTATTGGATTTTAAGAATATATATATATATATATATATTAAATTTTATTTTTTATACTAAAAAAAAAAAAAGGTTAAAAATGAGCTTTTTAAACTCCTTCTTAGTAAATTGGCAAAAATAATTATATCGTCAATGAAATCTTTCTTAATATAAAGACGAAGGAAAAAATCTTAATAGATTCAACCTTATGATTTAACATATATTGATATTGTCAATGAAATGTTTCATAAAATGTTTCTTAATATGAAGACGAAGGAAAAAATCTTAATAGATTCAACCTTATGATTTAACATACATTGATATTATGATGAATGTTTTTTTTTGGGAGATCATAAAATTTTAGGAAAGCTCATATATTATATGTTTAGTAAATTGACAAAAATAATTATGTCGTCAATGAAATGTTTCATAAAATGTTTCTTAATATGAAGACGAAGGGAAAAATCTTAATAGATTCAACCTTATGATTTAGCATATATTGATATTATGATGAATGTTTTTTGGGAGATCAAGCATATATAGTTATGAAAATAATTCTAAGATATATGTTAGGTGTATCCTATTTGATCGAGTATTTTAGGAAAACATAGTTATAGACAATATATAAGGATCACAGCATTATATTTTAGTGTAAAATAAGTGATAAAAAAGTAAGGATTTTTTTTTGTTAGGTGTATTTTATTTGATTGGTTATTTTAGGAAAACATGTTATAGACAATATATAAGGATCATAGCATTATATTTTAATGTAAAAGAAGGGATAAAAAAGTAAGGAATTTTTTTTGTTAGGTGTATTTTATTTGATTGAGTATTTTAAGAAAATATATAAAAAAATGATAAAAAAGTAAAGATTTTTTTTTGTTAGGTGTATTTTATTTGATTGAGTATTTTAGGAAAACATAGTTATAAACAATATATAAGGATCCTAACATTATATTTTAGTGTAAAATAAGTGATAAAAAGTAAGGAAAAAAATTATTCTCAATAAAAAAAAATTTGTGTTTCTTTCTAAAAATAAGAATTTAGATATCATGGAAACATAATTTAGATATCATGGAAACATCTCAAGGATAATGATATCCTAATATCAAATGTAAAGTCAATAAAAATGGAAACATCTCAAGGATAATGATATCCTAATATCACATGTAAAGTCAATAAAAATGATAAGAGAGAAGTAATTCTATGGAATTTATGCATTGTGGTGAGGAAGAGGCTATGAAACATGTATGAACATGCCTTATATATGCCTTATATTTGTAATCTTTTTATTTATTTTGTTCTTTATTGTTCTCTCTTTTGAGTGTCTTAGTCTAATGGATCACTCACTACTTTATTGTATTTTATTGGAAACTTTAGTCAACTTTGATCAATCTCCACATAATTTTGTACTTTTTATATAGTAATACAAAATGAGTGTACAATATGTATATAATTCTAAAAATATTATTTTTTATTTTCATACTTTTTCTTTTATGTGGTGTGGGTATTTTTCTTTCTTTGTTGTTAGCGTGTTCATATCAACTGGTATCGCCTTAAGAGTAGGGATTATTAAGAGATTAACCATTTTAGTATTTCTTGGGATTTTTTTCTTGCCTAAAATCTTTCTGTTAGCTCTTTAGGCCATGGGACTGTGATTGTAAGATGAAAATTCTTCATTAGAGAGCTTTAGGGAAACAAAGGTCCTAAAATTTCATTGAGTGGTAAATCACATTTTAAACCAATTATGGTAGATTACATTTTAAACTAATTATGATTCTTTATCTTTGAATTTATTTCATTTTTTGTAAATTACATTTTAAACCAATTATGGTCCTTTATCTTTGAATTTATTTCATTTTTCCCTATAGTATGCAGACCACTATACCACGTGTAAAACAAAATGTGTTTTCTCATATTCTAAATCTCGTGGATCTTTTTAAAAGATGTAGTGAATTAGGAGACTGCAAGGAATATAGCCTTTCCCAAGTCTTAGCCAAAGAAATAAAGGAATATAAACACTTGTTATTGGAAACCATCATTACTTGATAATCGTAGTAGGCCCAACAAAAATAAGAGTTCCAAACTAAAATGATGCATGATATGTTGAGTATTTACCAATAGTTCACCCATCAACAATAAGCCTACCTGGCACAACGTCAAACTCAGCTCACTATTCACTAGTTGGTTATTTTTGATCAATAGACCTTCACATTGGACACCAAATTGTTGACAATTGAAATTTACAATGATCTTAATAGTGATAATATCAATTCTTGGATACACATAATGTAAGATTGTTTCAAAATCCAATCAAACCTAAAAAAATGATTAGATTTTGGCTGTTGAAGTTCACATCGAGTTCACATCGAGGATTGGGATCTTACATGGTAGTAGATTCACTCCTAACATTTGGAAGAGAACAACCAACCCGCGAGAAAAACTAAGGGATACTTAAAGGATTCCATCCATAAAAGTGGCTACAACCTCTATAAATCCCAGGATAGTCCATCCAATAGTTTAGTATGGTCTTCAACAAAATGTTGATCATGCTCAAGGTAAGAGACTTCAAAGACAACCTATGTTTTAATTTGATTTTGTGTTATTGCCACATTTAAGTAAAGAACTAGATATTTTGCATTACTTTCTTATGGCACCTTTTCCATATTGCTTTCGAAATAGAGGATAAGTTGCCTAAAACCAATATCGTTCATCAAAATAATCCAATTTCCACTTAGCCCCTTGCCACTTACAAGGGTTGACCTAGTAGTAGTGGATAGGAATTGTTGTCTTGTTCGGGGTAGAAACCCCCATCCAGGACCAAAGTGACCATTTTTCTAGATAAAGAAATCATAAAGGGGCTTGATTGGTCATTATACTAAAACAAACAAGCCTATAAGATGCACATACATACAAGATTAGATAATTAAAAGTGGAGTAAGATTTGTTTTATGCTCTAAGATTGAACAATGATTATATGTGATAAAGGTTTGTATTGAAATACAATAGATTGAATTGAGATAAGTTCTTATTATTATTATCCCTAAGGGTTAGTTCCATTAGTTAAACCATCTTCCCAATGCATGTTGATAGTGGAGAGGTCATAGATCAAAGATTCAAACCTAGTTGAGTCCCTTGGGGTTATTGATCTCTATTGTGGTTGGTGGTCAAGAAGTCCTCCATCCATATATTCATGGGAAGAGGGGAGGATCTTGTGAGGTTTTCCTTAAAAAAAGTTCTTATTATCATTACGAGTGGGTCTTTTCCCTCATTTTGAACCCACTATATACGATGGTGTCATTGATTGGGATGTATTTATTCTTGTCTATATGATTATTGATTAATTCAATGATGTGGAATTTGTGATGTTATATGGATGAATGAATTGTGATATGCACATATTATTCTTATTTTATGGTAACTTGAGGGTCGTGACTACTTTAGTAGCCAACATTTTGGGAGCTTCTTGAAACAAGATTCTATGCTATAACCAAAAGAATGATACCACTAAAACACTTTAGGACAAATTATCTTGTTGGGTGAAATCCAATAATAGTTCTAGGGGAAATACCAAATACGAGGAATGATAGGATTCTCCAAGTGGAAAAAATAATGACCAACCAAGATGCCACCAAGGAGAATTGCAAATCATAACTAGATACATAATACACCTAGAACAAAATAATGATATAAGACAATGGGAAGAGACACCATATCTAGGGATCTAATAATAGGAAACACAAGAACCAAAACTGTAACTATATTTTGAGGAGCTATTAGAGGGAACTAATAATAGGAAACACAAGAACCAAATCTGGATCTATATTTTGAGGAGTTGTTAGAATCATTAATTAGGAGAAACATGGAGAGATAGTATCGATATACTTCGACACGAAAAAAACACCATTATTCGATGGATCCACAAATGGATACAAGTGTATTTCTCGTTGAATCATTGTGGAAAGTAGTCAATGACGTAAATCCAATGAATAAATGGGACAATTCCAAAAGTACACTAATAGGAACAATATTAACATGGTATCATAAGTGAAAGAAGCATAAAAATTTCATAACATAGACATAAGTGATTGAGAAATTCATTGACGTATACGATTACCTAGAAAAAAAATTCATCGACATTTGCATGACCCAGGGAGATAAAATAGAACTAAGGGGAAAGTGTTGTCCATTATGATGCTTGAATTAGTGAATTGAATGGACAAGTCAAGTATGATATATCAAAAGCATAAAAAATACATTGGTTCATCTTAGGATTACTTGATACAATCCAAGAACATGTAAGGAAACCTAACCAAAAGCATTAAGATTAGTGAATTGAATGGACAAGTCAAGTATGATGTATCAAAAGCATAAAAAATACATTGGTTCATCTTAGGATTACTTGATACAATCCAATAACATGTAAGGAAACCTAACCAAAATCATTATAAGGAATAAGTACATGCAACAAGCCAAGTGGAAAGGGAAGTAGTCACACCACAAATATAAAAATAAATAGAAGGAAGAACACGATGAAAGAATAAAAAAAATGGAAGCATAATTATGAAAAATAAGATAGAAAAAAAGACACGAGTCTAGGAAAATACATGATGGAAAAGTCAAGGAAAGCTAGGAAGAATCCATAGAATCAAGGAGAAAAAAAGACATGAGTCTAGGAAAATACATGATGGAAAAATCAAGGAAAGATAGGAAGAATCCATAGAATCAAGGAGAAAAAAAGACATGAGTCTAGGAAAATACATGATGGAAAAGTCAAGGAAAGCTAGGAAGAATCCATAGAATCAAGGAGAAAAAAAGACATGAGTCTAGGAAAATACATGATGGAAAAGTCAAGGAAAGTTAGGAAGAATCCATAGAATCAAGGAGAAAAAAAGACATGATTCTAAGAAAATACATGATGGAAAAGTCAAAGAAAGCTAGGAAGAATCCATAGAATCAAGGAAGTTGAATGAAGTTGAATAGATTCCATTTCTATAGAAAACATAACATATTGAAACATTCTTGGAAAAGATACCCCAATAATTTGAGGAACCAACAAGGGCCCTACAAGCCCATGTGGCTAAGAGAAAACAACAAAAGAAGATTCCAAAACTAATGATCTAAATAACAAAAAGATCATGATGTATATGGAGCATATAAACAAACTAATGCTAACCCTAATGTCTAGACAAAGATGACGAAGAATAATGTGTAGATATTGCTCCCGTGTCCCTTAGGAAAACATAGCGAACAATTTCATTTTTAGCATTCCAAGTGTCATGGTATGCTTGAATTGTAGCCCAGGTAATCACAACCATAAGAAATACTCATTAATTCTAAAAGAACCAAATCCTAATGAGCATGGTGTACTACACATGGAGGTCTCATTGGGGGAGGAGTTTAATGAAGTTCCACAAGAATGGGCATAGGGGAACCATGACGTTTACCTAGGGTATATCAAGAACATATTCAAAATTGAAGTTACAAAAAAACTAAGGAAATATGAGGATGGGGAGAATCGAAAACATAATATATATAATGTGTCAATCTCATTGACAAATAAAAAATAAAGAATCTCATAAGAACACTTGTTATAATACCGTACCAAAGGTGGTTAATGGACTAGCCACTATAACCTAGGAACACTTAAAAATTCTATTTTTGTGTCGCTTTCAATAGATGAAGGTTGAAAAATATTGTGGATATTATGGAGAAGTAAGATTACATCACATGATATGACTATTACACATCAAGTAGAAGCAATTACATGATCATGGAACTCTCAATGAAATATCAAGTCATAGCCTACCAATATTCATTGATGGGTTTGCACACAAATGGTATTATCATCAAGAAAAGATGAGGGATACAATGGTTTAGAATACCTTATGGAATAATTTCCAAGAGAAATTAGACAAAGGATTGACTAATGAAAACCCCAACCTAGATTCCATATTAACAAAGATGCATCATTTTGGAAGAAAACACAATCCATAGGAGAATGAATCAATGATATTTAGTATAATACTAGAAGAAAAGGAACATCAGAGGCTAGAATCATATATAGAAGAATAGTTTGTCTCAAGGAAAATAAAGTTTACACTAATAGATAGAAAAAGTGTGTAAGAAAAAGATGATACACCAAGAAGGATAAACATAACAAATGAAGGAGAAGAACCCAAGTATTTGGAAATGGGGACTAACGGGATGAAAAACTATTAGTCAAATAAATTGTGTTGCACACATAATTTATTGATGTATTTGCAAATAGTGTTAGGGTCCTACCCTAAACCCTTTAGTTATGGGCACTATGTTGTTAGGAATTAGTTAATTAATGTATGGTGATTGTATTCTTTGAATAAGGTCTACTAGGTGGTTGGTGCATGATTAATTGATATAAATGACCATCCTTATTGAATACGGCCCTTTAGGTAGTTGGTACTTATTAATGAATGTGGCTTAGTTGTTAATGTAGGGGACACTAGAGGTTAGGTTTTGGGGTAGATAGAAACTATTTATAGTGGTAGAGAGCCATGTAATAGTTTGCCAAGGATTATCATTGTATTAGCTCATTGCCCATTTGGAGGTTTCTCCCTTGAAGAGGCACATGAGCATTGATCACCCTTTGGAATATAAATAAAGGGTAACTTCTTCTAAAGGTTCAAAAATCTTATTCTATTTCATTTGCTATTTGTAGTTTGAATTTTCTTAGATATCACTCTTAATTCTTTGTTTCTACTATACAAGTACATTAGCTATCATAACAGTTTCCTATGCCAGCATGTACCCAAATTTTAGATATTTTTGTTTAGGCTAGAGACATGTTACAACATTTATAAACGTAGAGATATGTTGTTCAATGAGTTCACCTTTATTGGTAACTAATCAATAGAACTGTATTACAATTCCGTATTACTAGTCTAAAACGTCAATTTATAAACTATTGTGATGAATTCAAAAGAATTGGCCCGAAATGTCGATTTATAAATTGTTTCTATGAATCTGAAAGAACACTCATAGTAAAACAAAACAACATATTTGTATTGACTATGCCACAATCCTAGCAAAGGTGGATCACTATCACAATAAACAATTTAAGGAAACCATGAAAATTGAAAAGCAACCAAACAACCTCAACATAGATGATGGTTGGAGGATCAATCAAAATTGGATTCCAACTCTATTTTCCAAGGTTTGACTTTAGGTAATGTTCTCTTTTATTTATTTGTCTTGTTTATTTTATATTTTATTATATTATTCAGTTTTTATTAAAACCTTCAAAGTACATTATAATACTAACATTAAATTTAATCCTAATCATAAATTTTTTTCTTTCTATAGAACTTACAAAGATATATATTATAAATCCTAAAATACTTCATTAAATAATTATTATAATATAAACATGTATCCATTCCATAAACCCTTATAAAATCCTTAGGTTTTCATTGCTAGTTTATTTTCACATGTCGGAAAATTGTTGTTGAGAATGATTTTTTTATGCTAAAATAAGGGCTCCTATAATAAGGATAATGGCCCACTAAGAGAAATACAACTGTAGAAAAACCTGGCAAATTATAGTCTGTTGTATGACCCAAAACTGCATGATTTTCAAGATGTACGTGACTTTCCCTACTGCACACCCATGTACATGTGCCTGTCTCCACTAGAGCCCATGCACCTGTATGGAAATCTTGTACGAAAAATGTTGTACGACACAACTCTTCCCCTTAGCTTTACTTGACTGAAACCCAATTGCGGTAGCCTCTATTATCTCTTCCACCTGATATTATCTCTAGATGGAATTTATTATCCAGCTATCCAAGATCTTGAATCACATTCCTTTGTGATCAAAATCTCTCTCTGTTTCGACTCTCTCATTAAAAGTATCAATTGTCAAGTGTAAGAAAAAGTCCTTCTTTGCTTCTACACTCTCGAATGACTCCACACTAACAAAATTACTTATTTTCTATCTGTGTGTGAAAGTCTGACCTTGAGATCTCACCAAAGGTGTCTTCTCCTCTGCCCTAGACTTGTTTTTATAACCTTGAGTTATAATCTATTTCTAATCTCCTAAGTGATTGACAGTTGAGATTACTTCTCACACTCAGTTGAGATTTAGATTGAATGCTAATTAATTTTAGAATTTCCTTAAATAAATCAATCAATTAAATAATTAATTAATAAAATAACTTTACTTTAATAATTCCTTTAATTAAAGTAAAGTTACTAATATAGAAGGCTTTGGACGACTTCCGCAATCTAGACACCAAACCTATGCGGAAATACCTGTCTGATGCTACATGTATCAAAAAAAGGATGGTTGAGCACTATTGTTTGAAACCATAAGGTATATTAGAGAGATATATCATCTAACATTCCATTTCTCTTATGACCCCACTGAATCCATGAAGCACATGAAGTGAAATTCTTATAGAATTTTGGATATCTAGAATTTGAAAATTTTGTCCTTATGATAATCTTTATGTAGTTAAAAAAAATGTCTAGGAATGGTACTAGGCCTTCCCAAAGCATTATTGTGACCTATATAAAAAGAATCCTCATGTGAAGATGATGTCATTGACATAACCCATTGGTAATGCTTCTAGTAGAACCACGTCGTCCTATGAATACCACTAGAAACATGACTACATACACATAAATTACCCAACTGGAATCCCAACTGTAAGTGAATATCTCTACAATTTCCCAACATGTACAATCCATCCTTGAATCAAACATGAAAATTTAGAAAACCATGTCGACATTCAAAACCAACATCAATAATCAATTGGATGTTTGGGATGATAAGCCAGGGCAAATGGAAATAAGATAATCTTCTACAAGTGGCGATCATCATGCCTATCATGATAATCAAACCAATATGTTTTAGATATTGCCTAAGGTATACCAAAATAAATTTTATGGATCCAATCCAATTGGATGGGTTGGTCATATGGAACACTACTTTTACCTACAAGGTATTGATCATGAATAATTGAAACTTTGAGTGGGTGTCTTATATCTAGATAGGGAGAATTGGTAGTCATGACAATGGATTAAGAAGTGATATCATGGGTACATTTCTTGGAACCAATTTTTGAAGGCCCTCTAGGCTCAATTTGAAACTGATACTAATTTTTCCAAGTTGAGCCAAATGAGTATAGTGGAATAATTTATTACTTCTTTTGAGAAATTGACAATCATAACAAAATGTTTGTATGATGCAATTGTAAGGATTGTTTTATTAGCACTCTCAAGTGGAGATAAGAAAATTTTGAAATGTATCACCCAACTACCTGGTTGCAGACCTCTCATTTAACCTGCCATGCATAGGTTGTGTCAACCACACAACCCATATGCCCCAATTTTGTTCCACATCACATATTTACTTTGTGCCAAGTCCACATCCCTCTTTGTCCATGAAGTTCCACATGTTGACTCATGTAGAAATAGTGGAATATGAACTTAAATGTCTCCACTATAATTATGATGAAAACTATTTCTAAGGGAATACATGTAAGGAATGTAAATTTGTCCTTGATATGACCCCATTTGGTATTTTTGAGGAAATTTTAGACATCGACATAACTAATCTATATCTTGTAGAGATTACACCCCCTACTAATGAAGTTCTCACTCAGGAGCATCCTTGTGAGGAACCCTAAAATTTAATTCATTATTTAGTGGGCATTACATCTCCCTAGACCTTGAGTTTAGTAGGATATATAAAGCACAAGAAGGTGATTATATTAATAATTAATGACATAACCTGTTTGTTGTGGAGCCTAATTATCTTCCTGATTCAGAGGTTTGTTTCAGTCATGCATGGACCCCATTCCCTAACAGGGGGTGTGGGGGGTATTATCCCCCCACAACTGTCTCCAGGGGGGTGACATCAATTTTTGTATCCCCCCCTAACGGGGGATTCGGGGGAAGCGCCCCCGAAGAGGAATATTGAAAAAAAATGCCTTGTAAAATATTGTAATTTCGTAGTCAATCTGGACCATTGATTACAAGGTTGCAGATCTGACGGTTGACTTTATTTTAGGGATTTTTTTCCCTAGAAGGAAACCCTCTTTTATGAGGGAATTGTATTTTGGTTGTTCATTATTGTGAATATTGTATTCCGAGAGAGGAGACTGTGAGAGAAATAAGAGGAAGTTACAATGAGTGTGTTGTAGGTTGTATCCCTTCATTTTGCTGGATAATAAAAAGGAAGGACCTAGAAAATTTCTCTAGTGGATGTAGCCCACATTGGGTTAACCACGTATATCTATGTCTCTATTGTATTGTGTATATTTTGTGTTTTATTTCCGCATTTTTATTTTATCTTATTGCTCTGCGATCTTGTTTTTCTAACAACTGGTATCAAAACAAAAGATAACTCATGGGAAAAGAGGGTTCCTGGTTCGAGTGGGAGCAATGACGAAAGATGGAAAATTTAGGGTCGAGAAATTTAAAGGTCAAAACTACCAGTTATGTAAGATGCAAATGGAAGATTATTTATATCATAAGGATCCATTCCTACCATTGGGCGGAATAACAAAGAAGCTGACGACCATAAAGGATGAAGAATGGGAGGTTCTTGATAGAAAGGCACTAGGAATGATACGACTGATCCTGGCATTGTCGGTGGCCTTCAATATTTCAAAATAAAAGACAACAAAGGAGTTGATGGACACATTGGATAAACTATATGAAAAACCTTCGGCGTCCAATAAGGTATTTCTAATGAAGAGATTATTTAATATGAAGATTTCAGATGGTGGGTTTGTTGCAGATCATTTAAATGAATTTAATACAATTACTAATCAACTAATTTCTGTAAAAGTGGAATTTGATGATGAGGTAAGGGATCTTATAATCTTGTGCTCATTGCTAGAAAGATGGAATGGCTCAGTCATTTCTGTAAGTAACTCTGTCTCTGGTTCAAACACTATAAAATTTGATGATGTTGTTGGTGTTATCCTTAGCGAGGAAATGCAACGGAAAAGCACAAGTGAGACATCAGGTAATGCAATGACTTTGGATAACAGGGGAAGACAAAAGGATAGAGGAAAGGGCTCAGGGAACCTTTGTAATTCTAGGAAGGGAAGATCCAAATCCAGAATGGGAAAGATAGAGTGCTAGAATTGTGGGAAGAAAGGACATTTGAAGAAAGACTACAGAGCTCCAAAGAAACAAAGAGATGGACAACAAGAGAAAAATCAAGAAGAAAATGTAACATGTGATGCGTTACAAGATGATTTGATTCTTTCTGTAGGTAATATTTCTAAGTCTTGGGTAGTAGATTCAGGGGATTCATTTCATCCCACATCCCATAGGAAACATTTTCTAGGTTATGTTCAAGGTGATTTTGGACAGGCTCATTTGGGTGATGATGCACCATGAAAAATTGTTGGAATTGGTAAAGTACAAATAAAGCAAAAGAATGGAAACCAATGGTTATTGAAAGAGGTAATACATGCACCAGATATAAGGAAAAATCTAATTTCAACAGGGCAGTTGGCAAGTGAAGGATGCATATCTATATTCACAGATAAGGCGTGGAAGGTCATCAAAGGATCACTGGTGATAGAAAAAGGAGAGAAGGTAGGTACATTGTATTTATGTACTGGTAATGCTGATTCTTATATATATATTTAGCTTCTACATGATTGGATACAACACTATGCCATCATAGGCTTGGACACATGAGTGAGAAGAGGATGTAGATACTTCACAAAAGAAATTTGTTTCTAGATATTAAGCAAATTGATTTTGATTTCTGTGAGCACTGTGTTTATGGAAAACATAAGACAGTCATATTTCTCAGATTTGGAAAGGTAAATAAGAATGGAAAGTTATAGCTTGTGCATAGATATGTATGGGGACTAGCTCATGTATCATCTCTTGGTGGCTCTTGTCATTATGTTACTT
This sequence comes from Picea sitchensis, assembly GCA_010110895.2. Classification (NCBI taxonomy): domain Eukaryota; kingdom Viridiplantae; phylum Streptophyta; class Pinopsida; order Pinales; family Pinaceae; genus Picea; species Picea sitchensis. Next base: position 80,463 of record SNQJ01S0039107.1, read on the forward strand.
TTATTGATGATACAACTAGAAAAACTGGGGTTTATTACATTCAACAAAAACATGATGTTTTTGATACTTTTAAGAAATGGAAAGCTTTGGTTGAGAATGAGAAAGGAGAAAGGTTGAAGTGTCTCAGATCATAAAATGGAGGTGAATACTACAACAAGGCGTTTGATGATTATTTTTCATACCATCAGATTCGTAGAGAGAATACAGTTCCAAGAACACCATAAGAAAATGGTGTGTTAGAAAGGATGAAGAGGACAATCATGGAGCGTGCAAGGAGTATGATATTTCCATGGATGATTTGAGGGGATAAATTTCGCTCATGGGCTAATTTTCCATGGTTTTTCCAAAAACGAGATTCACTATTTTAAAAATGATTCACCCAAATTCTATAGGATAAAATTATTTTACCTTAAAAATCGCCAAAATTTTATAAAAGCTATATAAAATCCTTAGAAAATTGAATATTTTTACAAAAAATTCGCCAAACATTTATAGTTGGCATATGAAGGATTAGTAAGATTTACGAAGGTTTCTACATTTTAAAATAAATTTCCATACTTAAAATCATCCCTGGATATTGCATGTTGGGTTGCCCTTACAATTATGGGAAGATGCTATAGATACTGATGTTTACTTGATAAACAAAGGGCCTTCAAGTTATTTTAATGGTGGCATTCTATAGGAGGCATGGACAAGTAAAAAGGTAAACTATTCATTTTTGAAGACTTTCGGTTGTGAATCATTTTTCCATATTGATAAAGAAAATAGAACAAATCTTGAGGCAAAATCCAAGAAGTGTACCTTTGTTGGATATGGTGTTAATGCTTTTGGTTATCGCTTATGGGATTATGAAAATAAAAAAAATCATTAGGAGTAGAGATGTCATATTCAATGAGAATTTCATGTACAAAGATCAGTTGCAGGGAAAGAAACACGAAAAAGAAAAACCAAAATACACAGTGCTTGATGGGATCGCTGAAAAAGAAATTCCAAAGGTACCAACAAATCAAAATGTACAACAAAAGGAGAAACATGTACCTCAAACTCCTGCAAGTGTTGTTAGAATATCTACTAGGTTAAGTAGACCCCCTGAATGATATTCTCCTTCATTGTATTATTTATTGTTGACTGATTCTAGTGAACCAGAATGTTATGGAGAGGCAATGCAGGTAGACACTAAAAAGAAGTGGGAGAAAGGCATGAAAGAGGAAATATATTTCTTTGTAAATAACCAGACTTGGTACTTGGTTCAATTTCCTACATGAAAAAGAGAATTGTAGAATAAATGGGCTTACAGGTTGAAGGAAGAAGATGGAGGAAAACAATGGTACAAGGATAGAATTGTTGTAAAGGGGTTTGCACAAAAGAAAGATATATAATTTTGATGAAATATTTTCTCTTTTTGTTAATATGACTTCAATTCAGACTATTTTAAGTCTTGTGGCAGTAGAAGATTTTCATCTTGAACAATTAGATATAAAAACAACTTTTCTCCATGGGGATTTGGAGGAAAAGATTTATATGTAGCAACCACAGGGGTATAAGGTCAAAGGGAAGGAAAATTTGGTATGCAGGTTGAAGAAGATATTGTATGGCCTAAAGCAAGCTCTAAGGCAATGGTGTTTGAAGTTTGAGATGTCTATGATAGAACACGGTTATAGTAGATTTCATTCTGATCATTATGTTTATTTTAAAAGGCTAGAAAATGGAAATAAAGGCAAGGTCTAATATGCATGATATAAATGTGCTCAAGAAGAAATTAGCTACTTCATTTGCTATGAAGGATTTGGGTCAAGCCTAGAAGTAGAAGTGATATATTTAACCCAAAAAATGGTTCCTTTGTTGGCTGGAATTGCATAGGATTGAGTGGATGAGATCTGTGGAAGATTCACGTAGAGAATGAAAGTATAGAAGGGAATGTTCAGGCCATTGAATCCAATGAAGGCAGATATTGAAAGATGGTTGAAAACAAAGGATCTTGAGCTTGCACAGAAGGATAACATAAACCCTAAGATAACATCGCACAAATATCTTGAAAAATACATGTTTAGTGACTTGCATGAGGTATTTTTCTGTGATTTCCCACATGTGTTGCAAGAGCATCTATTGAGGTTAAAATACAACCACCCTACATTTCAAATCAAAGAACTGGAGTGGAATCCTATGGAGATCATGCATTTACAACAAGTTAACAAAAAATTTACATGCGCAATATATTTCTGGTTAGACAATATTGTTGCAGGGCTTATCACCGAATTTGCAGTAGATACCGCAAAGTCTTACAACACAACAAAGAAGGATTTTCTAAAAGGACCTAAAGGTAGGTATATCATATCATTGTACACTTCAATCAATATTTCATTGTATAACAATGGTGTGATGAGAATGGAATCAAACAACTAAACTTCCCTACGTACATGGGGGAGGGGGGGAAGCAGTGACACGAGATGGAAAAATGGAGGGAGAGATGGATAAGGGAAGGAAGAAGGAGGCCATGGAACCAATCATGATGGAGGAAGACAAAATAAAGAATATAATGGCAACATATGGAAATATACGCAGTGGAGCACCCTACTAATATAAGATGAACAATAAGAAGAGAGTCGACTGATAGAGAGGGCTTGACAAGCGACAAGGAAGAGGTAGAGGATCTTTGAGATGTGGAGAAGATTGAGGAAATCATGAGTGCAACATAAGAAAGGAAAATAAGCAGTCCAAGGGAAGGAACAAAAGGTAGAACTCCAATCCAGATCAATGTCAGTGTGGAACATATAACCCCATGTGCGACTAGTACACTGGAAATAACTCCAACATCTAGACAACCAAATTTTAGTGGAATAATAACGACATGACAAGGATCCATTCAAGGAAAATCAACTAGGGGAGCCAGTTCATGTAGTATTAGTCAAATATCTACACCGCGTGGAGGTAGTAGTTCAACACAGTTCAAAATGGCAAGACATGATCCCATGATTAGGTTACCATAATTTCGGGGAGAGGCATCAAAGGACCCTGAAAAACACTTATTCATCTACAAGAATATTTGGGAAGCAAAGCATATCATAGATGAGGATACAAAACTCACACAGTTAGCTATCACACTAAGAGACCACACACTGGATTGGTATATGAGCCTAGATGTAAACTGTCCACTAGGAGCCACAAGGACTATTACAAACGTGAAAATAATACTGATAAATTAATTTTAGAAGCCTAGCTCAGAAGATCAATATATGAATGAAATGATTGAAATCAGGCAAAAACCAGGTGAGTCTGTTTGGGAAATTGATCAGAGGTTTAAACACTTGAAAGGAAAGTTGAAGTATGCAATTACTGACATGCAACATAGGCACTTATTTGTGAACTCACTGCTACCACATTTGAAATACCCTTTAAGACAAAAAAAGTTCCAAACTTAGGCAGAGGATTTGCAGGAAACATTACAACTGGAAGAAAAATAGTATCAGAAGACAGATCCAACAATAGAGGAGATGAAGGCGGATATGAAGAACCTAACATTTCAACTTAAAAAGAATAAGGGAAAAGAGAAAGATAATTTGATTGGTGTACCACATGAAGGACAAAAGGACACCATAAAAATGAATGTCCAATGTTCGCGCAGTACATGGAAATAAGAGTACCAAACCCTTTTCCAATAGGAGGACCATGGTACGAGATATGTAAAATGCATGGGAATGATCCATATCATTTTCCAATGATGTAGAAGTATCAGACATTACCCAAAATTTCATACTGTAATTTTTGCAAGTCAGTGGGTCATGATGATAAAGATTGTAGGAAGATGGAGCTGGTGAGAGAAAGAACTTCAGATACTTATAGGGTGTAAGCATAAATGATGACATGGCAAGATGCACCACAGTTCAACCAGGTACCACCTCCATACAATAATGCGCAACAACAATATAACATTGCATAGCCACAATACAATAATGTGAAGCCACAGTATAACCATTTGTAGTATAACCATGCACCCTAGTACAACGCATTGTGAGGAGAACGAGATGGATACAAAGGTGGAGGATGAGGTAGAGGAATATTTGGAAGAGTCATAGGCCCACAAGTGTGTCACAAATTCCAACAACCAGGACATTATGCAATGGAATGGCCACTTATACCTGTGACATGTATGTACTGTCGCACAATAGACCATGATACAAAATATTATACAATTCTCTTGGGGAAGATCCAATAAAAAAGGAACCAAAACAACCAGAATGTATAATGGATTTCTATAGAAGCCAGGGATGATGGAAGAAACATCAATATAGTCACTCGAGGAGGAGCTAAGATAGGAACTGATGCAGTAATACAATATCAAGTGCAACATCAATGGGTGAAGAAGAACACTAACCCACGTAAGTAATTTGATGCATAGAAAGAAAAAAGACACATTCAATGACGCAAGATAGGAATTTCTCAAGAAAAATGTTGAGTGTACATCATCTGTGCAACACAATCAGAATGTACCAATGTACGAAATTCCCTCCTCAATGGACCACACTAGTGAAGCACAAACTTTAGAGCAAGTAAGTAACATAAATGTTTTTTTGCAAGCCGGTGTTAAGTTATTAAAGGATCCATCATCTGTCAAAATATTACAAAATCTGCTAGAAATATGCAACATAGAGGAAGAAGGGAAATTAGAGTAGAAAAAAATCAATCATATCCATAAAAGAAGAAGGACAAGCAGGGAATTCATACTCAATGCTAATATTGGGGATTTAAATATAGGGGATATTATACTAGACTTAGGCTCTGAAGTAAATGTCTTGCCTAAGAAGACATGGCAATGTATGGGAGAAACCACACTAGTCTATTCACCTGTCCAGTTGAAATTAGCAAACCAACATAGAGTTTTACCAATTGGAATGCTTAAAGGTGTGACAATAGATTTGGATGGAGTGCACACTATGGAAGACTTTGAAGTAATAGAGATAGTAGATGACACAACACCTTATCCAACATTGATTGGATTGGATTGGACATTTGATAACCATGCCATAATCAACATGAAGACAAGGAAAATGAAATTTGAATCATGTGAATATAGATTCATTTCACCATTAGATCCGCTAGAAGGAGAAACGTTTGTAGAACCCACCTGTATGGATTTGGAAGAAATAGACTAGTTGTACAGAATCACCATGGACAGAGAAGATTATGTTAACCCAAATGCAGATGGGGTACTCAGCTAGAAAAGCATCACATCATGTGCTTCTGAATCAGATACAGGTTTGGAGAATTGACAACAAGGATTACATGAAGTTTCCACAAGAAGGTGCACAAGAATAGACTGCACAGTAAGATGGGTTGGTACAGAGATATGAGAACCTCCCAATTTTCATGGGGTAAATGACTTAGAGGAATTTATGAAAAAATATGAAGAGGAAGTGTTAGAGAATCAAAGGATATTATCCCTAGATATTTCACTCAAGGCCACACCTGCAATATGGTGGGGTGCGCACAAAGAAACAATTCAGGACTGGTACCAATGTAAACGATTACAATGCATTAGATTTGGTACAGAGAAAGGGAGCAATAAAATACATAGGTATGATGGAAAAGGAACACCAACAGAACACTTGAATAAATTCATAAAACAATGGAGGATGACACTACCAAAAGAATGGCCTCATCACTTCATCCATACAATAGAAGGAATCCCGTAGAACTGGTATGTAGACTAGGCGATGCATAAAGGCACTACAAAATAGACAACATTACATCAAAACTTTGTAGTAACTTTCTCATTTGAACATGAGAACCCAAAAATTGATTCAGCACTGAAGCAAATAAGAGGAGTGATATTTATTGATGAACCAAAAGTTGAACTCATGACACAATATCAACAACAAAATAGATAGATAGTCAAAGAACTACTTTCATGCTATCATGTTGAAGAGGAAGCACCAGATGAACATGAGACATGATCCACATAACATTCAAATTACAAAAAATGAAGGAGAAAGAGAGGTGGAAGGTCCATCTCTAGAATCAAAAGTATTTGTTGCACCAATCGAAGTTAAGAAAGTCAACAATGGGACAACTGACAATCCTAAAATGGAAAGTATTGGAGATTATTGGGATGAATAAACAATATAAATAATAACAAATTTACTGCACGAATACAATCACTTGTTTCCAACGAACTTTATAGAGATTAAAGGCTTAGAAGGAGATATAGGAGATATGGAAATACCTCTCAAACATGAGGCAAGACTTGTCATGCAGGGATCTTACAGAATAAATCCAATATATAAGCAGAAAGTGAAAGACAAAATTGACAGAATGTTGGAAGCTGGTATCATAGAACCAGTGGATGAATCTGAATGGATAAGTCCTATGGTAGTCCAAGAAAAGAAACAAGGGGGGATACAGATCTGTGTAGATTTGAGAAAACTGAATGATTCCTTCTTACACGACCCTTTTCCTACCCCTTTCACAAATGAGGTCCTAGAAAATGTGGGAGGCTAGGAAGCATATTCATTTACAGATGGATTCTCAGGTTACCATCATATCAAAATAGCTCCAGAAGACATGTATACGACTAATTTTTCTACAGAATGGGGATCCTACCAATATACAATCATGCCATTTGGGTTGAATAATGCACCAACCATATTTTCAAGAGTAGTCATAGTTGCTTTTAAGGAATTAATACATCAGTTTCTAGAAGTATATCTGGATGACTGGACTATATATAGTATGTTAAAGGATCATGTAGAGGTACTATTAGAAAGATCTAGGCAATGTCAGATATCATTGAATATCAAGAAATGCATTTTTGGGACACCTTTTGGAATATTGTTGGGACATATAGTCTGTGAACAAGGTTACTAGTATATCCTACTAAGATTGCAGTCATTATAAATTTACCACCACCAAAATCAGTGTGCTAGTTTAGAGCAACATTGGGACATATAGGCTATTACAAGAAATTTATAAAATGGTATGCACAAATTAATGCACTAATGGAAAAATTGTTAAAGAAGGATGTCAGATTCCAGTGGAATGAGGACTATCAACAAGGGTTGGACACCTTAAAAGAAAAGATGTTCATAACACATATCCTAGTATTCCCATATTGGGAAAAGACATTTCATGTGCATGTAGATGCATCATACATAACACTTGGAGAAATTATGGTGCAACCAAGATCAGGGGACTTAGACCATCCAATAACCTTTGCAAGCATAAAATTGTCAGAATCAGAGCATAATTATAACACCACATAAAGAGCAGGCCTAGCCATGGTATATTCACTTCAAAAGTTCAGTCATTATTTACTGGGTAAACACTTTAATATGTTCACAAATCGTTCTGCCCTCAAATATCTAGTCAAAAAGCGAGTGTTGGGGGGAGGATATATATATGGCTATTGTTATTCCAAGAATTTGATTTCGAAGTCATAGTAAAACTAGGAAAGCTCAATGCAGGGCCTGATCACATGTCAAGGGTAACTAATGGAGAAAAACCTACTAACTTGGAAGACAACTTCCCTGATGCACAACTATTTTCAGTACAAGTAACTGATGAATAATTTTATGATATTATTGAATACTTAAGTACAAGGATTGCACCACAAGAGTTTATCACTGCGCAAAAGAAAAATCTGGTAGTCAGAGCTGCATAGTATCAACTGATTGCAGGACAATTATACAAGATGGGTGTAGACAACATTTTGAGGAGGTGTTTATTAGAGCATGAAAGGCCTAGAATTTTGGTAGAAGCTCATGAAGGTATATATGGAGGAAAATATGCAGGAAAATATACTGTGCAGAAGGTATTGTGCACATGATTATGGTGGCCAACAGTCCATAGATATGCCAAGGAGTATTTCTAGAAATGTGATGTCTGTCATAGGGTTGGAAAACCAAATAGAAGGGATGGGATTCTCCTGAGACCACAAGTAACATTGCAAGTATTTGAAAAATGAGAAACATAATTTGTTGGACCAATCCATCCACCAACAAAAAGGTCAGGAGCTAGATATATCATTACTGCGACTAAATACTCAACAAGATGGGAAAAAACAACACCAATAAAATACTACAACACAAAGACAACATCCCACTTCTTATTTGAGCTAGTGATCACCAGATTTGGGTATCCAATAATTTTGATGAGTGACCAAGGTAGTCACTTTATCAAAAATACTATCAGGGCTATGAATAAGGAGTTTGAAGTCTACCATAAGAAGATTACACCATACCATCCCGAGGCAAATGGAATAATAGAAGCTCTCAATAAGATCTTGGAAAATGATCTGACTAAGATATACAATGTCAACAAGGATGATTGGGATTTGAAAATACCACCAGTAATATGGGCACACAGGACCACAGGTAAGAAGTTGACAAGACATACACCATTCAAATTGGTGTATGGGAAATAATTAGTGGTGCCATTAGAATTTCTGGTACCCAGTCTGTGCATTGCAACAATCACCAACATGATAGAAAGAGGTGCACTAAAATAGAGGTTAAATCAACTAATGGAGATGGAAGAGGACATAATTATGGAAAGATTTCACCAGGAAGTATAGAAAGAAAGAGACAAATCCTGGCACTACAGACATATTAAAAAGAAGAATTTTAAGGAAGGAGACCTATTCCTACTCTATGATAGTAAATGTTTTCAACATCCTGGTAAATTTATAATGCATTGGCTAGGGCCATATGAAGTAAAGACTGTCACAGATGGGGGATTTGTACAACTAAAGGAATTGGGAGGAATGGAACTGAAAGGAATGATCAACAAGAGTCAAATGAAACTGTAAAGGGATAGTCGACCTCCTAACTCTTAAAAGTCACAACGAAATGAGAAAGGAATGTATATAGTGTACTATAATATATATTGGGACAGAAAAATGAGAAAAAAAAAAAAAAGGAGAAAAACAAAAAAATAAATACAAAAATAGAAAATGGGAGAAAAACAAAAAAAAACACAGAAGTTGACTAAACCATAAGAAAGTCTGGAAAAAGTTGCATGCAACAATTACCATGAAAAACATTAGAAGACAATGCACAGGAAAAATTATAATCGACGAAAATGCATGCAAAAAGTGGAAAGTGAATATGACTGGGTCTATAAAAGGCAGAAAGCACGTGTTTATTCAACACTCAACAATTTTTTAGCACAAAGCGAGAAATAAAGTGTGTGCCCTAGCTAGCATTGTATGTCGAAGCAAGAAAGTGTGTGAATTTGAGAAAATATGACTCCACCGAAGTTGGGCACGCCAAGCCAGTACATCCAGGTCACTCAGCAAGGACAAAGGCATAATGAAAGAATGCCACAACCCGCGAACTTGGTTGAGCTAGAGGATGTTACCACCTTAGCCACAGAATCAATCAGCTTGACATGGGTTGAGGAAGATACCTCCACAATGCAACAAGGAGAAATAGGTTAGAGCTCCGGGGTCCTGAATGGTATTTCGAACCCTAACCCCAAGAGGCTTGCGAATCCTGACGAAATAACGGGACCACGAAATTCCTATGAACATGAGGAAGTTTTGGTCGAAGATGTCACCGACCAACTAGAGTCCAGAAGGGAAGAAGAGGACGAAGACACAATAGAGGTAGGAACATATTCTCCAGAACATAAATGAAAGGCACAGGATGCCATGGAGATTATACTCCCCTATCTCCCAGACATAGTGATTATTGTGGATGATATGCTAGGAAAGGTACCTAAGCTTAGGTACACTGACCATGATGTGCGCGATAAGAATGTCAGGCTCTATGTCAAACAGCTAGTCGCCCATGTCCATGAAATAATCCTATGGATGGATAAGCTAGTACAAATAGATGTGGAATTTATTTCCAAGATCACAGGACTTCCCACAGTCGGTATGCAACCCGAGGAATACCTAGATAACAAGGTGTGTGAGAAAGAAACAACAGAGAAGGTTAAAGAATAGTTCAACACTACTCAGGGGAATAGAGGAATTGTAATCAAGGATATTGATGACAACATGACAAGGTTCACCAACAAGCTGATGGATTGTAAAATTTTGAGAAAATTCCATAGAGATGAAGCGCCAACATGCATTATTGCAGTAGCCGTGTAGTGCACGAAGGGGGTCATGCTCAGCTGGGCACCATACCTGCTGAACCAGTTCTTAATAGACTGTAGAGATGCGCAAGATAATGGAACTGAGTTCCATTATTCATTTTTGATCATCTTGATAGCTTTGGCAGGGTGGCATGAGCCAAAATTTTCAAACTTTTTGGACAGGATGGGGAAGTGTTATGCGACCATATATGAGTCCCTCTAGTAGGAAAAGGATAACAAAACGCAGCAGGCAAAAAATACAGTTTGTGCAATTCTACTATAAGAGATACAAAAATGCACAACGAATGTGTGGTGCATACCGATGGAGGTAGTGCATGAGACATATGGGATAACCAAGTTCAAGGCATCCATGCATCACATATGGATCCAAGAAGAAAGTGATCCCAAGAAGGCATGGATAGAGATGCAATACGGTGTCACTAGAGAGGAAGTGGATTGGATAATCAAAGACTGGCCTATGCAGTGGCAACTACTAGTAGCAAAAAACTCCACAAGGATAGGAACGAAGCAATCCTCTAGGATTAAGGACAAGGCCGAAGTAGGATCTTCAGGGAGAAAAAGTATCCCGACTGATAATACTAGAAATAATACAGTGCAGAATCAACCAATTGGGAGAAACACAGTACCAAAACGACCAATGAGGACACCACCAACAACAAGGACAGGAAGACAACCACATACTGAGAAGAAGGATACTTCACAGGCTAGAGAAGAAAGAACCCAGGGTACAACAAGTGGGGCGCCACCCTCATAGGAAATAAGGAAGACCGCGCAGGAAAAATAAGCACGCAAGAAAAGGAAATATGAAACAGAGGACCCATACATCACCATGACAGAGGATGATGCGGAGCTAGTCGCAGACAAGGTCTAAGACATGGGTGAACAAGTAGTCAGAATTGCAGAGGCCCAGCGAGAAGAAATCATGGAAAATCTCCTAGAGGTCCGTGAGAACATACAACAACTACGAAGCCAAGAAACATCATAGGCCACCATGCAACAACAGGAAAAGACACAACAACCGACCACACAAAAAGAAGGAGAGGAGACTGTGTAATTCGTAGTCCAGGGAAGGGAGACATTTATGGTAACCCATCAAATGATCATATTCGATTAGGAGATTGCACATAAACTAATGGAGGAGGTAGAACAAGTGGAAATGATCATGGCACAAATACCTACCAAGGAACTATATGGACTACATGCCAGTGTTATGCAAGAAGTACAATCTAGGGCCCGTGCGGACATAACAAACTTGGAGTTTGGTAGAGGAGTAGTTGAAATGCTTCAAATCACATGCGATCAAATGGCCATGGATAAGGATGAGGAGAAATAACACACATATAAGGTAGAACAGGGATTAACAACAATTTATGCTCACATCCCAGACAATGCGCAAGCACTAGAGAAAAGAACAGAGGAGAAGACTAGCCTGATATCACATACAATTGACCTATACAAGAAAGAGATCAAGTCTATCAAGGAAAGGATTAATCCTATGACTCCTCCCAAGGTCCAAGAATAGAGAAAAAAATAATCTACACTCCAAATAGTTGAGATGGAGAACCAAGCAAGTGCAGCAGAATAACTGTTTGACAGAGCCACGTAGTTATGGATAACGCTGGAAGAAGACGATGAGGTCCAACAATGGGACCAATAACATGAGACAATCTGTGCTTCCATACAAGAGCTCAAACAAAGGAAGAATACAATGAGCATCATAGAGCGCTTGAAGGGAACTCAAGACATGAAGAAGTTGCAAACATAGTTGAACGCAGTGCAAAAGTAGAAGAAAGAAAGACAAGCGGAATTGGAACCCCTCCAAGAACAAGCATCATAGATGATTGCATAGTTGGAGGAAGAGAAGACAAGTAGAGAAAAATCACAAGCAAAGAGCGCAACATTAATGGAGGAGAAGATAACAACACAAAAGGTAGAGGCACTAACGAGCAAAGCTATGCAGATGAGGGAAAAAGGAAAGGAACTAGCAGAAAAGTTCCATAGCTTGCACAAGGTAGTGGGAGCACACACTAACTAGGTGGTTCGGGATGAGCCACATGCTAGTGTTGGGGGCCTATTGGGCGCATGCCTATCTTGAGAAGAAAGGCTATTTTGGGTGTAGGAAATTTTTTGGAGAAGGAGGTCTATTTTGGGAAAGACCTAATTTTGGAGCGTGCGCAAACGATGAAAAGAAAGAAACATGCAAAAAAATAAGAAAAAGTAGCATGAAAATAAGGAAAGAAACATGGCGTCCAGGTAGGAAAGCCTAACCATGATAGGGTTAGGGTTTTGGTAGAGGTTGTAACAACTACAATATTGTAAAATAGTATAAATAAGAACCTAGGAGGTCTAGGTCAAGGTTTTGGAAATTGTGAAGGAAAAGATTGTTGAGCTGTAGAAGAGTCACATAAGTTATATTTTGAGGGTTAGGTCACATGATGAGAATCCTAGTGTGATATAGTGCACCTCATAGAGGGTATTGAACCTATTCATGATTGTAAGAAGGAAGATGTAATGCGCGCAACACCATATTTTGCAGCAAACCTAATAAAAGAGTAGAGAAGCTAAATCTTTGTGGACATAGCCCAAGAGGGGGTGAACCATGGTAAAATATGTGTTATATGTGATGTTTCTTGCATGTTTACATTTTGTTAATGGTTATCTTATGAATGAATGGTTAAGCTTGAATATTAGAATGCATGCATGTACCTAAAAGATGAATGAATCCTAGGAATATTTGAATGGATAATATGATGAATGCATGAAGAAGGTAGAATACAGTCCCAGATCCCCACTCATTCCTAGACCACAAACACTTGAGCATTGCAGTCACCCATAAAGCTATCTCAGGTGAAACTACGTAGTTCCCTCTATGCATTGTGTTTTCTTCTGGTTTACTAGGAGGGCCAGTAGTTTTAGATGGTTTTGTTGGAAACCTATTGAGATCTGAACCTGGGTCAACCATAGAAGTAGAAGTGAGGTATTTAAACCAAAAAGGTACTTGCGTGCCACAAAAAAATATGCAATATGCTTTCAAGGGAAACTTGAAATTGATAGAGAAGTGAATGTACATGGCTTTGTTGATGGAAACTGGGCTAGAGATCTTGATAGAAGAAGGTCAATCAATGAATATGTGATGAAAATTTCTAGTGGAGAAATCAGTTTGATGAGTAAGAGATAGGTGATTGTAGCCTTTTCAACAACATAAGTTGAATATGTGGCAGTCACTCATGCAAGCAAAGAATTTGTATGGTTTCATAGACTATGTTCATGGATTGGGTTTGAGAAGCAAGCTAGAAAGATAAATTGTGATATTTAAAGGACAAATTTCTTGGTAAAGGACCCAACTTATCATTCCAGGATGAATCATATTGATGTACAATACCATTTCGTGAGAGACATGGTGGAAAGAAAGAAGGTGTTGTAGGATAAGGTAGACACTTTGGAAAATATAGTAGACTCTTTTACCAAGTCTATGATTTTTGTGAAGTTCTCTTGGTGTAGAGAGGAAATGGGCATTTTTTCCCTGGGTTAGTGAATACAAGTTTAGGTTCTCCTATTTTAGCAAAGAAGACAACAAGTGGGAGAATGTTCGGTTGTTATATTATTTGTAGTGAAAACACAATCAATCATTTGGCTAGTAGAGGTGGATCAAATGGGTGAATGTTCAACTGGAAAGTTAAGTCAAGTTGATATTCGTTGGTCGGGTAGTCAACAAGTGGGTTGAATTTGACTAACTATAGATCGAAAACAATGCAATTGATTGGTTCGTAGATGACTAGTGGTCAACTGTAATAAAATCTCAAGATTCGAGGGATTGCAACCAATCATCTACATTGATCTGTAACCATTTTTAGGTGCCATGAATTAGGTTTTTAAATGCAGTAAATACTATAAATATGGCATGTTGTAATACTATAAAAGGTCACTCTTAGTGATTGAAGCCCTCATATTGGGAGGCATTTAATGGTCATGTAGATGTAAGTTGTAACATCCCTAGTTTTAATATGTATGGGGAATTTTTAAATTCATATTTAGTAGGATAAGTTGTTTTATCTAGTGATGGGACTTAGCATGGAGGTTGGGTACAATATAGAATGGTATCAGAGCTACAGGTTACAACAATGCTTCAAGGGCTTGCTACAGGACACAAGTTGTTTGTGAGTGAAATTATTTTCTACAAGGCAACATGAGTTAAATTATTCCCATTAAGTGCCCAATAATATTCTGTACATACCTGGTGTCTCTTTGTGATAGGTTCACCTTGTTTCCACATATCATTGGAATAGTGGTGTAGAGGTCAAGACCCCATGAGAAAATCTTCCAACCGAATTGAAAACCACTTGGGAACAAAGGGAGTGAAAAGGCATTGTAACCTGGTGCCTGGTGGACTATTGTGTTAGTGGCTAGTGGTTCGATGGTCTGTTATCTATCGGGGGGGTGTTCTCACTAGTGGATCGGTGGCCGATGGACTAATGGTCATAGGAGGGATTAAAGGCATTCTTATTGGTGCTCAGTGGCCTAGTCCGGGGTCAAATGGAAGTTCTGCGGGAAAATTGATGGTTGGTGGCCTGACCTGGAGTTGATTGGGAGTTCTATGAGAAATCTGGTGGCTTGCTCCAGATTCGATTGGGAGTTCCATAGGGAAAACTGGTGGCTAGTGGTCTGGTGACCGAAGTCTTTCAAGAGGATTGAACCAGACTAGAGGAAGATAGAAACAAGAGAAGGGAAATCATTTCCCTGATGAATGATGGCCCAGTGGACGAAGTTCATCGACTGGACCAAACCAAAAGCATATAGAAATGATGAAGGGGAAAACATTTTCTCAATGGACCAAAGACCAAAGATTGTTCATCGGACCGGACCAGAGTCAACTAAAAGAAAGAGAGTAGGGAGTATCTCCTTGGTGGTCAGTTAGCCAAAGTCTTTCAGCTAGACTAGACTCAAAATAAAATCCAAGGAGAATTGGGGAAGTTGCAGAAATGACCAACTAAAAAACATGTTAGTGCCATGTTAACGCCACGTCATTTCCATGCCAGTGCCACATCAACAAGGATGCTACATAAGAAAAATTGTCCTATAGTCTAAAAAAAACTAAGTCTGGAGCCATTTTCTTATTTTGGCCATAAATAGAGCAGGTTAAGTTAGGTTAATATGAAACTTCTATCTTTTTTTCTGTAGTGAGGAGATCTACAAAAGAGCTAAAGAGGGCCACTACCCATTTCTTCTTGAATTTGCTAGGAATTGCAAAATAGTGGTTTTTAAAGAGTTGGGTCCAAATCATTGGTATAGATCCAAATTAAGCTAAAATTCTTGGAGGGAGTCCATAATGAAAACATAGAAATAAACCATGAAGGAATTGAATAAATTATAAGGGGTTTGGAATGGAGATGCTAAAATAGGGAAAAATCGACTATTCCAGACCATTTTTTTTAGAAATTTTGGGACTTTTAGAGGAGGAAAAGGGTCCCCAAATCGAAAAACTGGAGAATTTTATTTACTTGACATTTTTTGTACTCATAAAGCTAGACAAATTTGGCCTAATGATTTTTTTCTACAAGTACACAGTTTGGGAGATAGCAAGTTTGGCTAAACATTCCAAGTCTAAAAAAAGGGTGAAAAATGACAGTTGTCATTTCCATATTGCTGCATTTTTTGAATGGAACATCAAATTTACAATACGAGAGTTGTGATTAATTACCTATCATCATTGTTATCTATGCCTCACATAAAAATTTCTCTGGTTTCTGACATATTTACTTCTACGAGTGACAAAAGTTAGTGTCTAGGATTTATTGCACTAGAATGAAA
>SNQJ01S0039108.1:0-49117 GCA_010110895.2 Picea sitchensis
TATCTTAGCCGGGCGCACTGCTCCCTTGTCTGCATGTTGAAAACAATACATCCATTAAAAACACTTCTACGTACCCAAAGAAATATATACGTTAAAAACTTAAAAAACAAAAACTAGACAAGGTGTTGCTTAATCTCTCACCTGACGCATCCCAATCTTCCCCCGCGGGTAGAATCAAATCCATGCTCCCACAAAATTCCACCTCAGCATATGGGAAGTCTTCTATCCAAAGATGTTGGCGTCTCAGCCAAGCGAAGAAGTCACCGGTGAAACGAAACTCTGATTCTATCACTAGTCTCGGAGACAGACTAGTCCACCGTTCCATTCGTGGTTCCTCCATGGGTCGTACCGCCAATGCAATCTGAGGTTGCATCTGGGGGATGCGCTCTAAGAAAAATGAGACCAAGAAAGAGTCGTATCCGAACTGTTTCTGCCCCATCCTACACCGTGAGACCTGTTCCTTCACATTCCGAAGGAACCCTGCACTTCAGTTAAAGAGTGTTGGCTCCAAACACTGTATGCCATAAGCTACCTGTGATCTCGACACCAGATGTGCGCTAGTGCTTCCCGTCACGCTCGTGATGGCAAACAAAATGGATCGAAGGGGTAACTCTTGGATATCCTTGATAAGGATTCTACCCCCCACCAATCTTGCTCCTGGGACACAATGATGTGTCAGATACATGCCCACTTGCTCAGGAAGCGCCCTCTGCCCAGAAAAAGATATAGGAACCCCTCTTTTCGAGAGGCAAGTCAATAAATATACATCTTCCAACTCGATGGTTAGAAGCTGTGTTCTGATCCGAAACCCTTGCTCCGCGACATCCCACAAGCTGATTATGTGCTCAAGCAGAAGAATCTCCTTCTTCATCTTTTGCAATTTGAAGAATTTCAGTAGGCCACAAGATCTCAATGCGGCCCACGTGCGAGGACTCCGCAAAGAAGCCAAATCATCGATCTCATGCTCTCGTTCTTTCCACTCGATCATGGTCACTGAGATCACCTAAAAACAAAAGGAAACAAAGAATTTCATTATTCAATTTTTCAGCAATTTCGGCAATTTCTTAAGCAATTTAAAAACATGAAATCTAATGCCCACACTATTCAAAAAATACCACTCCCTCTTTTTATCACTCAACAATCATCACACAGCAACAAAATGTTTTTAAATAAAACTAATTTTCATAATGGCTGCGTGGGCATGTTTTTGAGTTTTTTTATGGATTCTTTGACAAAAAAGACCCATCCACCCAAGTGTCAAGGCGTTGGCATCTTTGCTATCATCTTCTAAACATGTTTTTGCAAAAGAATGTCTTTTTCCCATTGTTTTTAATAGAGGCCGATTTGATCTTTTTTGGAGCGGCCTAGGGCTTCATTTTTTAAATTGAATACTGCTATGAAAATGAATATTAAACCATGTAATTGAAAGAAGGGGAGATGAAGATCTACCTGGTCCAAACGGCAAGAGAAACAATCAACCGTAGCTCCAGTATCAAGCGAAACAAGATCCACCTCCAAAATGAGAATCTCCACTGCTACAAATCCTTATGCAAAATGAAATGGTAAATGAAGATTTTTCTCGTATTACTATTTATAAATTTCCATTTTTTTATAAGGTATGGTTATTTATGGGTTTCTCTGACAATATAATGGCTTCACTAAACCTCTGGATTGCAGTTTTGACATCACAGGTTTCCAAGCAGTTCTGATCATTTGTTTACCTTGTCACATCCATGAGCATAGTCTTAGTTCGTTTTCAAGCTCGAAAATATGAGAACACACCGGGTAGACTTTTATCTCTTTTTCGGACCCGCATGGACACACGAAAAAGGAACCCCCTGGATTCATCTTTAAACTCTTTTCAGACTCTCTAAATATGAAAAGATCGTCGAGTGACCTTGCTTCCTTTCACACATGTTAAAAGGTTCGAAAGGGAGTCTATCGAGCGATAGTTTATCTCTTTTTCGGTCTCGTCAGACTACTGTACGAAAAATGAACTGAGAGAGTTCTCTTTTAAGTGTTTTTCTAGACTCTATAATCATGAAAAACCTTCAAGTTTTTTGTCTTTGGACTCGCTAAAACACACATCAACATGCCCATACGGGACCAAACCCTTACTTCTTCTAGTTCGTTAAACAAAAGGAAGAAGAACTTACCGAAGGTGAGTTATATCGAGCATGTGTTATCCTCCTCGAGCTCATTAAATAAAAAAGAGGTACTCATCTATCTGGATGGGGGAAAATTTGAAAGAAGCAAGTCAAGCAGTCTCTTGATAACTTTACCAAGTAATTCTTAGAGTCGCCCTTGAACACGACACTTTGTCTTTTGCACACATTATAATCCACTGAACCTCTGCACTGAGCTAATCCTTTGAGTTTCTTTCACTCCTTTGGGTCACCTGACGTAAGTCACAGCATCCACTGCATCATCAAGTTTTGGTCCATGTCATGTTTCTACTGTCGTGCCTCAGTGTTCAAGGGAAGTATCTGCCTCGAGAGTCAGCCATCACAAATATCTTGTCTCAAATCCCATGTCAGTCCATGTTCATTTGATCAACCAATTACATCTCTATGTCTGTTTCGTGTCGTTGATGGGGGATACACCAAGGCCTTCCTTCGACGAGCCTATTCCTGTCGACCTCAACACATTATCTAGGAATTAGACTTAGAAACCAGTTAGTACTTTGGGACCTGCATGCCTCAATGGCAGGCCTCCTCACATTCGGAAGTAGGTTTACATCACTGACCTCTGATCGGATGATTCCACGGATGTTCGACTCCAGCTCATCCATTCACATTCATTGGAATGTACTAGGGTACCTTGGGAATCATTGACATTAATGGTGATCTCCCTCGTGCTTGTTAACGGTTTACACCATTGACAGGTAATCAAGTGGTTTCTACCATGTTCGACATCAGGACATCTATTCGCATGGTTAGAATCGTACCACATCGAGATTAGTAAGAAGACCCTGGATTGAGTGATCACTTTGATATATGATTTGCCCAGGTTGCGAAGGAATTTCTCTTGGACAAATGATGCATACACTGTTACATAGATCCACTTTGTATTGGTCGTGGCTATGTCTTGTCATCTCGTAGATCCACTGTGTATTATTCGTGGCTATGATCAGTTCAGGTCATCAGAGTATAGATCCACATTGTATCCTCGGTGGCTATACCTTTTTATCAATACAATTATGGATCCGCAGTGTATTTTATGGCGGCCATATCTTGCGAGTCTTGATCACCCAAGCATAGGTATGCCTTCCTTGGGTTTGAAACATGTCATAATATTTGTTGGATGTTTGTGTGCATCTTCCGTCAGGTTCTCCGAGTCTATACCCTTTCTTGAAAGTCTACAAAGTATTTCAGTTATCAGTTCTCATCTTCAAACTTCATACTTTGGGGGGAAATCTATTACACATCAACATTACTCGCTTTGATAAGTGTCGCAAGTGTTGCATGTTCCTCACAATTGTTGCAAGTGTCGCATGTTGTTCACAAGTGTCGCAAATGTCAAACAAATCATATTGCCATGATGACGACACTAAGGAGACACTTAGAATACCTCAAACACCTGATTTGAAGAAAGAGAATGGCTAACTGAAGTCAGGTATCTCTTGCCACCTGAAAGGAGCTCTCAAACTAGAGTTTTAGAAGGGAGCGCTCCCCTATCTCACCCTTAGGAGCACTGGAACTCCCCTATAAGGTGCTAGGGAGTGTTATAACACTAAACCACCCCTTT
Organism: Picea sitchensis; assembly: GCA_010110895.2. Lineage (NCBI taxonomy): Eukaryota > Viridiplantae > Streptophyta > Pinopsida > Pinales > Pinaceae > Picea > Picea sitchensis. The sequence goes on from SNQJ01S0039108.1 coordinate 3,748, forward strand.
GAAGGAGCTCTACAAATATTTGAAGCGTTGGCGCTCCCCTTGAGCCTACTAGGGAGCGTTATAGCGCCCTGATGCCCCTTTTGAGGGAGCATTGTCTAATCTGGGCAGCAGTTGATCTGTTGAGGAGAATAAGGGGAGGATCTTTCAAGTTTGGAAGGTAGTTGCATTCGAATTCCTGGTTCAATCATTATCTTAGGAGAAGATCCCTGATCTAAGGAGGTAATTCCTCAACCTACCCTAAAGATACCTCAAGAGGTTAAGCCTCTCTAAACCTATATAAACAAGCTCTATCATGGTGGAAAGGGGGAAGAATTGCAAGCATGAAACCTATGATCTCATAGGAAACACACAGTGAACTAAAGGAGAGTAATCAGTGAAACTGCTATCATCCAGGTCGTGGATCTTTTGAGCAAGGGTTAGACAAAGGGGACTTGACGAAGCTCTCACATTCGCATCTACGGTTGTAAGCTACTTCTGTCATTGTTCTCATCAATATGAGATGCTTGGCCTGTTTCTTTCTAGTTTATGTTTGATCTTACATGAACTTATCATTGATAGATAGATCTATTTTCAAGCTAATATCAATAGAGTAGGAAGTAGTTGTACTATTGTTTGTCTAAAGGGCTCATCGAGGAGCGAAATATTGGAGCTCAACTCGGAGCGTGCAGGGACAAACGTCGATAAGAGGTACTCCTTTTCTCCTTCCTCCTCATGCATTGGTTTGTATAGATCTGAAAGGAAGTCAATGTCCACATTAAGCATCTTTTGTCTTAATATTTAAGAGTCTAGCTCTCAAGAGGAGATCTACCTGTCCGCAGGGAGATTTTCCTTCAACAGCCATGGTAAAAGCATTAAAGGCATTCAGGATGTATGTACTACACTCAAAGATAATTGCGTACGTACCTACCAGTTCTGTGAAAGATATTTTGGTACAACCAGACAACGATGGGAAAAGAGGGCGATGGCTCGCCAAAATCCAAGAATTTGATCTAGAAGTCAAACCGACCAAATTGATAAAAGGGTAAGGCCTGGCCAAACTCTTAGTTGAGTCGAATTTCAGAGCCCTAGGTATCAATTTCCTGCAGGAAGGCGACAAAGACATGAACCTGAACGAGCTGAATGAGCAAACAAGTCCAAACAAGATCGAAGAGAAGTTCATATCGTTAGGCTGGTACAGAGACATAGTATCATACCTGCTAACTCTAAAATGCCCAAACGAGCTATCACCATCAAAATCTAGAACTTTAAAACTCCATGCAGTTAAATATTGTATTGTCAAAAGTCAGCTATATTGGAAAGATCCACTTGGTTTCCTGTTAGTCTATTTAGTCGAATCGGAAACTCAGCGGGTTATAGACGAATTTCACGAGGGAATCTGTGGGGGGCATCACGCTTGGAGAGCTACAGCCTACAAGATTCTGATGGCTAGGTACTACTGACCAAAACTTTTTTCGGACGTCAATGCCAAAGTCCGAGCCTGCAACCCTTGTCAACTATTTGCAGGTAAACAGAATCTCTCGGCACTGCCTTTAGTCTTGGTCAAAGATGAAGCCCCATTTCAGCAATGGGGTCTAGACTTCATAGGCGATATTAATCCCCATTCCAGTTCTCAACACAAATGGATCTTAACCGCAACAGATTATTTTACTAAATGGGTGGAAGCCATTCCAACCAAAAGGGCAACAGACTCAGTGGTAATCGATTTCTTAGAAGACAATATTTTGTCTAGATTTGGTTTCCCCCTAAAGATATTTATTGACAATGCCCAAGCCTTTAAATCCATGGCTATGATCAGCTTCTGTCAGAAATATAACATCATTCTTGGCCATTCCACATCATATTACCCCCAGGGAAACGGATTGGCCGAGTCATCTAACAAGAGCCTGGTGAATATAATCAAGAAAGTATTGGATGAAAACAAAAGGTCTTGTCACGTGCACTTAAAATACGCATTGTGGGTGAATCGCATAAGCACAAAAAGGTCAATCATCATTTCACATTTTTAGGTGGTATATGGGACCAATGATGTGCTACCTATATACCTAGCGCTCCCAGTGATGAAGTTATGGCAAGATCAGAATGAAGAACCCAATCATGTCACCAGGAAGATAAATCAGCTGATTGAAGTTCAACAGCATAGGGTCGAAGTAGATGAAAAGTTGTAGAAATACCAAGATGACATGAAGGCATTATTCGACCGCAAAGCAAAGGACAGAGATTTCCTCCCAGGTGATTTAGTGTTAAGGTGGGATGCAAGAAAGGAAGAAGCAACAAAACATGGTAAATTTGACCACCTCTGGTATGGGCCATTCAGAGTCTCAGCTCTGGAGGGAAAAAATTCCTTCCTACTGGAAAATATAGATGGCGAAATCTTCAACGCCCCTGTCAACAGGCGTTATCTGAAGCATTATATGACATAACAGTCGCCAAAAAAATTAATATATATATATATAATTTTTTGTATACTTATATATATACTTTGTACACATATACATATTTTTCATTTACGCATCGCTTTTTGATTTTCTTTTTCTTTCGTGAACTTTCAACACCTTTCGGATAGCCCCGATAACCTTCGTATTTTCCTCTTATAGGGTTCCATCTGCACACAAAATAAGCAGGAGAAGTAAACCAAAAGAGGGTGTCAGAAATAAATCGGCTAAAACAGGTGATACCCAAGAAATTTGATATTGTGCAAGGAAATTGAAACGAAAAGGTATAGATGAGATTTCCTAAAGGACATGTTCTAAAGGACTATTAAATAAATCTGAGGTAACCTCATTCAAACAACAATATCATCTGAACTGATAAATAACAGAATTTCCCCTTTGTTTAATCAGAAGTTAAAACAAATTAAATGATTCACCCAAATTAAAAGTAGTCAGTCAAAGTAAAGTATCCCCGAAAAAGATCTACAAGAGTCAGTTTTGAATTTTTGACCTCTGTATTTTCAGTCCGTAATTCACCGCCTGTCACCCTTTTCTATCTCCGGGTTTACCTTTTGAAAATTCAGCATCCTTCCGTTTCGCATAAGAAGGGATAAGAGTTTTCGTTTCAACCTTGTGAGCTTCAAAGCAGATTGTGGAAAGAAGGCGGGTCTTCACAACTCCTCGATCCCCTGCTAAACGAAGAGATGCCTAAAGTGATCCTAACTTTCCTAGGTTTTTCAACAACATCGGAGGAATGAGGCTTGCTCAAATAGAATGCCCTAAGAAAGTTATTTTCCCTTTTTCCCCTGAGAACGAAGGTGTTGTGAAGGTCAAGGGAAGGTTGGTAACGAGTAATCAAAGTAAGTTGACAGACCTATAATGCAAAATATTACATGGATATCAGCCCTAATGCAAACTAATTGCCCCCATCTTCGCGCTCTAAAAAGCAAATTATAAGACAGGTGGTGAAAGGAAATTTAGAAATGATTGCCCCCACCTAGTCCAAGAGATGATGAAAGGAAATTCAGAAATGATTTCCCTCGTCTCAGCATTTAAATGCATAAATACATTCCGAAGTGGTGAAAGGAAATTCAGTAAAAGGGGCCAGATAACTTCACCGGGGTACTGAACAGGCTTGCTGGCAGTGAAGCAATATTTGAGATATCTGTAAGGCTGTTATACATGAATATCACTCTACTCTGGTAACCAATTCTTTTTGAAACCTGATCCACATCCCAAGTTCAGATGGGGCTTCCCGATTTAAAAACATATAAACTTCTTCTTTTGATGCAAGCTGATAGCCGCAAGATCTATTGGGTCTCCTAGAACTGTTTTGATTGTCTTAAGGCAGACCTAAATTTTAGCGACGGGAAAGAGAAAGTCGTGAAAGGGACTACAACTAAGTTTAAAAAGAGTATCTGAGTTTGAAAATATTTTCAAGGTAAAAAATGAAGTCCCTTTCCCCTCTGGTACCCTGTTCTCAAGAATCTTTTCGTCTGAATGAAGCTATTGACTCCATTTACCCAATATTGGCACATGGTCTACTGTTCTTCCTGTTTTACAAGAAAACGAAATCCCTATTTGGAGCCGCCTTTGTTTTTTCTAGCCCGTCACAAATTTCATTCTTAATGCTCGAAATTGAAAGATGGTTTTCGTATTTTTCGTCTATGGTTTCAAAATCCCTGAAACTTTATCACGCAAGCAGCGATGATTATTGTACTCTTGAGGCGAGTCCTACGTTTCGTAAAAAAAAATCCCCTTTTTGTTCTACCTTGGAATCTCGTAGGTTGGATGTTATAAATCACGTAGTTCACACGTCCTGAGCAACGAAACGGTGAAATCGTTTTAAATTTTCACCCAGGGCAGTAACGGGAGTAAAGTTTTCCTAAACCGTGATTAAACATCATCGGGTTTTCTCACCTCAGCGTTCACCAAATCTAAAAGTTTGTTATCGTAGCCCCGATAGCCGAGAACACGAATTCCTTATTTTAGTAACCCGTGTCAAGGTTAAAATTAAAAGCTAAACCATGGTAACGTTCTATTGGCAATTCACCACTCGGCATTTTCTTTTTTAAAAGTTACACTGTCTAAGCCCCGACTCGCGAAATCACGATAAGGATATGAACATATTTAGTTAATCACTTAATCCAAGTTTATCTTCCCTTTTAATTAAGTCGTATTATCGCGATCTCGCGATTTCACAGCTCGACATGCAAACTTCCCGGAAACTTACCTTCGAAGCTACGAGTCGCGATACGACGAATATAAATAATTACGTAATTAATTAAGCTCCTAATCATAATTACGTTTTTATTAATCAAAATCAATGATCGCAATTTCGGGGGTTAGAGGTTCAAAAGGTTAAAGCAAAATTCCCGATACAACGAGTAGCGAAAGATTAATTAACATTGGTAAAACCGGATTAATTAAGCTAAATCAATATATCCCGTGTTTTGTTGCTTGCACGATTTACGAGGTAGCCTTATTCCTTCCATACGCCAACTGACATTTCAAACCGCCAAAATTTATGGCATTAATTAGGAAATAGGAAAAATCAACGAATAAAGATCGGATTTTTATGGCTAAATTTATTTCTAAACATGATTTGATATACCTGTTCTAAAAGGTACCGAGTTTTCGAATATATATAAGAGTTGTTATTCGTTATAACAAATTCATTTCTACATTACGTAGAGCACATTTTCTCAGCGAGCTAACTTCTGTATGTATACGTACTTTTATCACAGAAGAGCCAAAGCAGGATCTCCCGTCATGGCCCCGCGAAAAGTGTTGAGGTATCGGGACAAGGTTCGGACAACATCGTTGATACTTCACCTCAAAGTGTCGACTTTGTCCCGAACTTGTCATTTGTTTTCGATGTTCTGCTGGCCGAATTGGTGGATTATTCTGATGATTCCAGCGACAATGAAAAAGATGACATAACCACCAAGTATAAGATCGTCATTCAATCGGGAATGCATAAATTAGCGGCCAGGCCATGATTGCTCCCATATTATGACATGGTCCGATGGGCATTAGACCATGTGGACATACCAACCAGAACCATCATGAATGAGAAGAAGGTCACCATCGGGACTTTCAGGCTTGAACATCTGCAAGCCATGTATAAGTTTCCCACAATGTCCAACTTTACATATGGTGTCGAATTCTTGGACGAGTTCAAATAGAAGGAATGTGTGCAATATGAAAAAACCATGTCTAGCTTAATAAGAGATTGGGTTTCGCACTCTGTGAAGTTCAGGGAAGACAGTCATGGTATATATTCAATAGCCTCCTTAGAACCACAGTACAAGTATGTAGCTATGATGACATGCAGATTATACGGGAGAGAGGACACCTCACATTTCTTTCTTCCATGGGTGCCTCTAATATTTTGGGTTGCCAAAGGTTGTTCCTTCGACTGGGCGAAAATGTTGTCTGATAGCTTGACCAGTCGGGTCATAGAGTATCGGGCGCAGAAAGAGAGCGGAAAGACTTCTTCATTTTTCATGTCTGCATACATTATGGACCGCGTGTGTTTTTTAACACCATTTCCCTTAATGAGCTGGAGTTGGACTCCATCAGAGGACGAGCCCATCCACGTCTATCATTCGAAATTATGGGAAAACAAAGCGACATATTTCGTATATGAAATCTTCAACTGGGTGACGGTGCCTCTACATGTCACTATTTTCAGTCACTCGCCACCCAGGATCTCGGATAGTATAGTGACGAATTTGAGCAGCATAGCTGACTGGTATGTAGAAGCCAAATTCTCATACCTCAGAGTTTTCGGGGCTTCTGTTCCCCCGCATGCATTTCCATTATTTATTCCCGACAAGCTGGCTTGTCGTCAGGTTGCTAGACAAATAGTAATCGGGGGCATCAACAAGGAGTTGAAGGGATACTCGAAGAAGGTATGGCCACCTTTTCCTGTTCATTTAAATTCATATTCTTTATTAAATTTCAGGCATGCTAAAGATGAGGTAGCAGCCCTGGAAGACCTAAATTTGGCCCTTATTGAGTTCAAGAAGCATGATCCGCAAAGGGTCATGAGTAATCATTTGGCCAGTTGCGGACTTAAGAGATTTGAGCATGAGAATTCACCCTCAGATGACATTTTTCGAGGCGCAAGATCCTATGCCGAGATTCTAGCTCAGATACAAACCTCAACACCTGAGGAGAGAGCCGATGTTCTGAAATTCCAAGAACATCGATGCAATTGTCTTCCCGCAGTGTTGTGGGGTGAGAATCCGAGTACAGCGGAGGTGAAACAAAAAGATGCTGAAGGCTCCAAGGATGCGACTCCCGGTCAAGAAAAACATCAGGACGAAGGAGAGAAAACTAAGAGTCTGAAAGCAGAGATAAAGACTCCCAACCCGCCTAAGAAGCAGAGTCCAGTTACTACCCCGAGACAATTAGCGAAGAAAATCAGAGAGCCGATCACATCAGTTACTCCCTTGCAGTCAACTCAAGGAAATATTGACGCAAGGTGGATCTTCAATGAAGAGTTGAGGCCGATAAGGGTGGAAGAGCTCCCTCCAAATGAGTTCTTCTTCGATAAGAAGAGAAAGGCAATGGTAAAGAGGGAATTCTATCAGGAAGGGGAATCAACAGCCAAGAAATACAAAGTTATAACTGATGGGAAAGACAAGAGGAATGAACAATTCGCGACTGAAATAGCAGGGACATTAGGAGCATATGCCTCGGCTAATCAATTTTCAGTCGGGCTTTTAAAAAACCAGCTAAAACGAAAAAATCACCTCATCAAAACCCTAGAGGCCAGACTAGCCACTGCAGAGGAGGCTGCCAAGGACCAGGCGAGCGTAGGAATAGAGCAGGCCAGGTCGACCAATAAAAACGAGATAGAGCTACTCAAGACTAAGCTCGAGCAAGCACAGCTGGTGGTCCGGGATGGTCAGATGCAAGTGAGCCAGCAAAAGGATTTGATCGAACAGCTACAGGATAAGGTGGAGATCGTCGAAATCAAAGTGATAAATATCGGGATGTTCCAATCCCAGGCGATGGAGATTCAGAGCAGAGTCTTTGCGGCCCAACGAAATTTACTTGCCAAGGTAGAAGTGATCTGGGACAATTGTTTGCTAGTCAATCAGGTTTTGGAGAACTTATCTGCTAGAGAAAGGGAAGCTGGAGTAGCACGGGTCGCCTTCCAAGAGGATGTGATAGCCACAAACAATAGGGATTCGGGAAGTACTCCCAGGTTTACCACTTCGGAGCAAACCAGGGGAAACATTCTATTGAAAGAATGGGAGCACATCATCTCAAAACGCAAGCTACAAGCCAAAAGGGTAACAAATTCCTTAGAAGAGGCCTTTAGTTCTATAGACGGTAATCTGGTAGGCATTGATAGCAGAGGTAGTGTCGAGGCATTGATTCAAATGAATATGGCAAAAATATCGCTTGATTTAAATGAAAAAGAGGAAAGAGATTCCGCCGAGATCTCACAAGTGACTATGGTAGACATAGTCTAAATAGACAAATGTATGATTAAGCCAAGCGCGCAATTATGCATTATCGACATCATAGATAGACAGATGGAAGACAGGCTGCCGCAATTAGCCCGAGATTGTTACTCTTTTGAAGCCAATTGTCAAGCAGAACCGTCAAGGCTGATATCTCGGTTGGTTGAAAGATGTGTCACCCGTACTGAGCACGCACGAGGACAAACTTCTGGCACCAGGTGAAGACAAAGAAGAAGAAATGGAGCGATTTCTCTCCTCCCAATCATAACTGAAATTTTTTGTAACGATTGAGATTCCATCTTATTGTAAAACTGTATAAATATACCATAGAAAGAAAGAACAAGGGCCTGGACCTTTTTGTGTCGATTGTAACAGAGTTTTTACATTTTGAGAGTTAATACAAAGCAAATCTGAAGATTCTCAATTCCGTCACGACTGTGTTATGAGTTTGTTTTCTTATATCTCATTTTTTGTTTCATTTCATATTCATATCTGATGAATGCTTCGTTGTAATTTAGTACAACCTCTACTATAGCGAATGAATTTTGGTTTTCTATATTGTTTATTGTTTTTCCTCTGTACCGGCTATCAGCAGGTGTAAGACCAGTCAACACTTTCAGAATTCTATATATATTTTATGCTTCATCAGGTCACTTCTTTACATTTTTTCTTCTTCTGTTTATACGTGAGATTCTCCCTTGATATGAGCCTTACTCGATAGACAGCTAAATGTTTTTCTCCCACCTCATACATTTTATTAAGATATAACTCAGTTACAGGAAAGAGCCTTTGGTTTGCACCCCTATTTTATTCCTGAAACCGTAAACTCTCTTTTATACGACCGAATTGAGACAGCACTTAAATTCTCCCTTTGAGGTTTCCTTATTTTACTGTTCCTCCATGATTGTCCCTGTACCAACTCAGCCCAACATCAAACCCGGATTATCAAACCAAACCCACATTGCCTTAAATCTTTTCGATACCATTCTTAAAACAGCCACCACCCGGGTTGAACTCGAACGTTCATGGGTAGCGATTGAACAGGATATTAACATCTAGGAACAGTTGGAAGCTAGACAACACCAATGCAGAAATCTTCCTTAGTTTCCTTTTCTGAAGGTTGACGTTTCTCTCTTCTCTACCCTTTACCCACTTTCGGATGCCTAGACACTGTACTTCTAAGCCTTAAGTACAGACTCTGGAACAACAGGGTGCTGCAAAGAAAATCCATGGTATGCGAATAATAAGAGACATGAAAAATTGCAAGTTTACATTGTCTCAGGGTGAGTACATAGAGAAGATGTTGGAGAGGTTTAGAATGGAGATTGAAAAACCAGTTAGTACACCTTTGGCCAACCATTTCAAATTAACTATAAATGTGTCCAAAGACACAAGAGGAGATATAATACATGTCTAGTGTCCCTTATTCATCAACAATTGGCAGCTTGATGTATGCGATGGTTTGCACAAGACCAAATATTTCACATGCAATGGGAGTTGTAAGAAGGTGTATGAACAATCCAGGTACAGAACATTGGGAGGCAGTAAAGTGGATTCTCAGGTATTTGAGAGGTACGACTACTCATGCATTATGTTTTGGAGATTCAGACATTGTTCTACAGGGATATGTTGATTCATATATGGCAGGTTATAAAGATAGCAGGAGGAGCACCACGAGGTATGTTTTTACTGTAGGTGGAACATCAATAAGTTGGATTTTGAAACTGCAAAAGGTTGTTTCACTTTCAACAACAAAAGCAGAGTATGTTGTTGCTACATAGGCTAGTAAAGAAATGATTTTGTTACATAGGTTTATGGACGAATTGGGAAAGAAGAAGGAGAATATCACGTTGTACTGTGACAGTGAGAGTGTCATTCATATTACAAATAAATCAACCTTCCATTCGAAGACTAAGCATATACATATCATGTACCATTTCATACGATCCGTCTTGGAAGATGGACATTTGAAGTTGGAAAAGATACACACTAGCCAAAATCTTGAAAACATGTTAACAAAGGGAGTAACCAGGGAGAAACTGAGTCCCTGCTCAGTTTCAGTTGGTCTTCAAGCATGAAGGTGAAAATGAGAAATTTTCCAGGTCCAAGGTGGATTATAGTCCAGTAGGTACAACAACAGTGGAGTTATTGTGATCAGTCTCCAAGCGGGATATTTTTGGTTGTGGAGCCTGATTATCTTCATGTTTCATAGGTATTTGTTTTCAACCATGTTTATACCCCATGAAGACTGTACACCCCTCCACGTGGGGGGTTGCAGGGGGGATTTCTCCCCGTGCGGGGCCCGGGGGAAAGCGGCCCCCTGAAGGAAAAATTGCCTTGTAAATGTATATTGTAATTTCATAGTAAATATGGACCATTCATTATAAGGTCGCAGATCTTACGGTAGAAGTTATGTTATGGTTTTTTCCCTAGAAGGAAACTCTCTTTTATCAGGGAAATGTATTGCGATTTTGTATTATTTCGAATATTATATTCTGAGAGAGGAGACTATGATAAAAAGAAGAGGAAGTTACAACGGGTGTGTTGTAGGTTGTATTCCTTCATTTGTTGGATAATAAAAACGAAGGACCTGGCAATTTCTCTGGTGTACATAGCCCACACTGGGTGAACCATGTATATCTGTCTCTATTGTATTGTGTATATTCTGTGTTTTATTTCCACATTTTATTTTATTTTATTGTTCCACGATCCTATTTTTCTAACAATATGTTGCTCCTAGAATGCATACAGGGGGCCTTCATCAAACTTCTCACTTCTTTCAATGAACAATCTATCTGTGGAAGGATCCAATAACTCGTTCCCCGAATATGAAATCCAATTATTAGGTGAGGAATATGTTGGCTTGTTATATTCTTTGTAGTGAAAGTCTAGTCGAGATGAATCGATTGACGATCGAAGTCGAGTTGGATCGACAACAAGTCGAGGTGGATCAAAAACAAGTCGAAGGTCGAGGGAGTCGACTGGGTAAAGTCGAAGTCGAAGATATCGGTGATAATTCAAATAAAAAGAGGTTGAAGTGCAGGCGTGAGACGACCGACTAGATACCAAATGAAGGATGACTGGTAAACCCGACTTGGAGTCAACTGTAACAAAATCCCGAGATTTTAAAAATTTGTAGTCAATGACTTCTATGCCACAAATATGTCATTTTTATTTTCTCTGGACATAAATTCTATCGTCAGATCTGATGATTGGAGACCGAATGAAGGTTGAATGGTAAACTCGACTTGGATTCAACTACAATAGAATCCTGAGGTTTGGAGAATTTGTAGCCAATGATTTCTATGCTACAAATATGTCATTTTTATTTTCGTAGGTCGCAAATATTTAGGGTTTTTCCTGTTGTAAATCCTACAAAGAGACGTGTTGTAAGGCTCTAAAGACTGATGTTGTAAGGTAATCATAGAATGCACTTTTGCAGGTTAATGCATGTGTAAGTATAGGTTGGTAGTCATGTATATGTAAGCAAAATTGGTTATAGGGTTGTTCTTGCCTGTACAAGAGGGTATGATGTCGATTGTGTATTAGGTGTGGACCAATGTTAGATATGTAACCTTTTATTCTGATTGTATAAGAAAACAAGAGAGAAGAACGCTCAAAGGAATGTTGGTTTTATCGGTTAAGGGTTTTCAGCGTAAAATCTCGGTGTACTGTGTGATTTCTTATGTCATTTGCGTTGTTGATTAAATTCTTATTCTCTTCTGCTAGGATTAGTGTGTAAGTGTCTTTCATTTCCTGACAGAAGAAATATCAAATAGAGCATGGCTCTTACCTAGATTTTCCAGTGGATTTTATCCATGCCTTTTCTTGGAATTCTTCGGTATGCAATCTTCAAGATCATTATGTTTCCCACACATAAACTCCAATGTGGTCCATACTTCGATTGGTGTGGAAGCATATTCTACATAGAAGAATAGTTCCAGATATATTGACAAGTATATCAAATTGAATTCCATATCCTATCTATTAAGAAACTAAGCTTTATCATTGGAGAAAATAGGCTCTACTTCAGTTCCCATAGTAATCCGATAAAGTCCTTTGCTTCTAAGGAGAAGGAGAACTATAGGTTTCCATTCAAAATAATTGTATGGGGTTAGGATCATTGCCAGGGGAAGATCCATTCTCTATGGTCACTCCAATCCTTTATAACCTACAAAAGAAAGTATGTGCTCCTCCTTACAAGCTCATGTGCTTTGATACCTTGTGAAATTGTTGAATAACCTGCACAAAGAAACTAGTTTGCAAAAAGAAGAAACAATTTCAAGCTTGAGACAAAAGAGACGAAGATAATGAATGAAAATATATTCCACAATGATTGAGTGAATAATTTACAAGATATTTAGGCTACATGGTGAGATAATGAGCCATAGTTGAGATTATAAATCTTACATGGACATGCACTAACTGAAACACTAGTAATCTTCCACCTAGTCTTAGTTAACTGTCCATGCAGTCAACAATTAACTAGTTATGAAAAAGTGGAGTGAGTTACATTCATGCATGAAAAATGAATTCACCTTCTTAACCTCACGCACATGTAATGCACACTCATGGTGACGATTCCAAGGAAGATATACACTCCTGGTGATGATTCCAAGGTAGGCATGCAAGACTTGGTGATGATTCCAAGGTAGACATGCAACATTGAACTCCAATAGTGTAACTAAACTATAACTGAAGCATGACTCAAGAAGAGGTGCACCCTTGTCTAGGGGAAGAATATTCTCATCCAAGGGAGAATATCTTGGACCAAGTGAGACCAAGTACACCCTCATACATGGAATATAGAACATAGGAAAAAATGTACTAGGTAAATGTGCATGTATACTCCAATGTACATGTTATTCAACAATTTCACAAATATGTCGTTTTTATTAGAGAAATTTTGAGGCACAAAATGGACCTCAAAACAAAAAAATGTGTTATCAACATCAACCTAAAATGAATCAATAGGATTCAAGATGATGATGTCACCCATAAGGGTAAACAATTTATGAGGGAAAGAAAGAGAACTAATTTTTTTATTGTATTTCCAACTTATCTCCTTGTAGATTTACTAAAATTTCAAGTGTAGGAACTCATTGGATGCAGAATTAAATTCCACATCCAATGAGTGCCTATACTTGAAATACGAATAAACTTATAAGAAAGACATTTTTTCCATGTATTTTCAGTTTATCATTGTGGGTGTATAAAAAATATGCATAGTGGGTACTTGTTGGATGTAGAATGTAATTGTGCATTCAACGAGTGCCCACACTTGAAATCTAAGTAAACCTATATGGAGATAAGTTGAAAATACAATAAAAAATAGTTTTATTTTTTTCCCTTTAAAAATTAATATCTCTTATTTTATTATTTTCCTTAGGAGGCCCATTTTAGACCTCAAAATTTCTCTAATGATTGAGAGCTTCTTTCATTCATCTTAAGTACAAAAACTATTCATTTAATATATATACTTAAGGTTTCCCTATCCAATATTTACATTTTCATCATTAAAAGTTAAGCCAACCATAATAGGGATGCACACATATTATTATGATTGGAGGTGTATTCTACAATTGAGGTAGGGGAGGTGTCACCTATGTTTGTTTATTTATAATGTTAATGTTGGTGTTGGTCAAAAAAATTAAAAAAAATTAAAAAAAATAAAAGTATTTCAAGTTGGCTTCATATATATGAGTAAATTCAAAACTTAATACTATAAGTATTCATAAAAACAAACAAGTTATATGATTATATTGATAAAAGATACAGGATTTTGACATAGAAGGGTGACGAGTTGAGGTTCTCATAGGTGATAGAGGATCGATTTATTGTGTAGGGGGTTAGAGGTCTCTTTGGAGTTAGGATTTATAGGATGTGGATCTATGGGTTGTTTCAGGGTCAAGGCTTTGAGCCCTTTGGATTTAAGTGTAGTGTATTGGTAGGGTTCGTGCATGATTGATGGAGAAGGGGGTTGTTGATGGATGAGATCTAAATAAAGAGTCTAAGGTTTTGAGAGGGAGTAAGAAATGCATTCCTTCAATTGGATTAGTAAATATACCCATTCTAGGCTATTTACTAGTGAAGGGTGTAAATGATTTGGAGGCAAGGGATTTGATTGGTTACTTTTGTGTCATTAAGCCCTATGCCAACAAGTTGGTAGAATGGATTGGCACTTCATGTGTTTCAAAAACCAAGGGAAATTTAAGATCACTCCTTTTTTCTGAGGTTTCTTCTCATTATTATTTCAGAACCCTTCAGATAAGGAGATGGTTTTTATGGAAAACCCTTGAAATTGTGAATCTTCGATATTGGCCCCGTCATCTTGGATTGCATCTTTTGACTCTCATGCAATGAAGGATTCATTGATTTTGGTTTGCTTACTTGGGATCTTCCTACACCCGTGGGATCCATAAATTTTGAGGTTATTTGGAAATAAGATTGGATCCTTTCAAAGTTTAGCCCAGAAAACCCTAGGGTGGGAAGGCATCTCGAGGATCTTGGTCCATTATTTGTTTTCAAGGGGACTACTAGAAGATATTATTTTCAAGTAGAGGGATTGAAGAGGACCACTGATCCTTTGAGGGAGGATGGGTAAATTTTGTAACCACAAAAAAAAAATGATGAAGTAACCAGAGCCAAAGCCATAGGGGCCTAGTTGTGAGGATGCCCCTCCTTTGGACAAGATAATGGTAGTTATTCCAAAGGCTTTGGAAAAGGTTGTGGCTCATAAACGTTGTGTTGATGTGGTTAGAGTGTAGGATATAGGGTCAACTGTAGTTAAGGGTGTTTTGAAATCAATTCCTTTGGTTGATGATTTTCCCCTCTTAACCACTTTGGATTAAATAGAGGTCATTGATTAGGCTATATATTCAAACTTGGAATTAGGGGTGGACTATATGGAATTTTCTCCTATAGCGGGCCATGGTGATGATGGTTTGGATGATTTTTGTTGTGATGCATTAGTGAGGGTTGGTTCATCACCACTAGATTCCACTGTACCCCTCTTGCTAGATGAAAATATTATGGTGGATCAAAGTTAGTTTCCATCGGATGTCAGGATATCTCCTAGAAAAGTATAGGGTGGGTTTATCTCTTCAAATAAAAAGGTGGATCTTTTAAGCGAATGGATAGAAGCACCAATTAACAATTTGATTAGAAAATTCTCCTAATTTATTGTGAACACTTCATTTTTTTCGTTAGTTGATCCAAAGGGTTTTCAAGTCTCGAAGGACTATGATATTAGTCCATCAACTCAAATAGGTATGATAAAATAACATTATCCTCTTCATATTCAAGCCTATAAGAAAATCTCTCTTAAAGACAAGGGCTACTAGAAGCCAATGGAAAAGTTCTATGGACCTTATCAAATCCTATAGAAATTTTGACAAGTTTCTTGTAGATTGGATCTAATTTCCCACTCGAAGATCCATTATGTGTTTCATGTGTCTTTCTTAAAGAAGGTCACGAGGCCGAATTACTAAGTTGAATCATACTAACCCTCCAAAAAATGATGAAAAAGGTCCCATTTGGTTACATCCAACAATAGTATTGGCCATTAGAGAGCATCTTTATGCCAACACATTATTCAAGAAGTCTTTATATAGTGGAAGGATATGCAACTTGAATGATCCGGATTATTTTTGGAATGAAATGAAAGTAGATAAATTACAATGAAATACTCATGAAAATTTCCAGAAACAGAGAAATACAACAATACTTGATTTCTATTAATGAAATAATTGTAAAGAGACTATAAAAATACAGTGCAAGACTCGCTAGACTGGTGGCAGATTTATCTCTGAGAAGAGATGTGATGGCTACGCTCATTCGCAAGAAGATGATTACAATGAGGCTCTAAAATCCTTTTTATGTTAAACATGAATTCCAAAACCCTAGACATCCAAAAACCTAACCCTAGGATATGAAATACCAAAAGTCATGTGGGCCCCGTTTGGGTAAGTTAGTACATTAAATTCACAGGATCCTAACTTTTGCATACAATATTCATTTTAGGCACATGATAGCCTGTAGGAAAGGTCTTTTATTGAACTACACATTATGCCATCAAACTCGGACTCTATCTACAGTTTGACTATGGCACACCAAAAAAACATTGTTTAGGGCCCCAAAACGACCCTGGAAGTACATAAATATGTGCTGACATGAAAACTTCCAAAATAAGGAAGTTGGATTAGGTGGTCAGCCACCAGTCTCCACCTGGAAGATGTGTAGGGATTAAGACAACCCTGAAAGTGTAGAACCTACAGTTACAAATAAGTACAAAATAATGTGTTGAACTAAAAACTGACAAGAGGAGCTAGTTGGAATAGGTGGGTGGCCACCACTACCCACCTGGATCAATCCTCCCCCCTTAGGAAGCAATGGTCTTTATTGTGTTGAGTGCCCAGGGAAGAATGGAAAGCATTTTCTGAATTTGAATCTTAGTGAGATGCGTGCCTTGTTGGAGAAGTTGTGTTGCTTGGTCTTTGGAAGACTATCACAAACCTGTTGCTGGCAGGGTTGAATCTGTTCCACCAACCTGTTGTCTTTGGATTTGACGAGGCATTGTGTAGGCACCATTGTAGGTGAAGAAACAATATCTTATTTCTCTTCGACAATCTATTTTTGTTGGATAGAAGGTGTTGAGGATGCAGTGGTTGTAGTGGTCTTCTATGCATCCTTTGAACAAAATGTGAAGAGGATGAATTTCACAATATAAGAGATTACCTTGCGACACTGTTTTGGTGGAGTAGTAGTCAGAACTACCTCTAGTATCCTATAGAGCTGGTCACCCAAAGTAATAATGACACTACGAGGTCTAGACTCATAGACAACATGACTTTTCCACGTATATGGTTGGCCCAAAACAACATCACATATATCAAGAGGGGAAACATCACACACTACCTCATCCTCGAAGGGATGAATGCCATAGGACATGCGACATTGCTAGCTGACACAGAGATACCGTCCCTGGTGAATCCACCCGATGTTGTATGTCTTTGGGTGTGTTGTTGTCGACAACCCCAACTGTTTGAAAACCTTAGTTGAGATGAGGTTTTTCTAGTTGTCGTTATCAACAATGAAATGTAGTGGGTTCCCCTTCACCCACATCTATGAATGGAAGTGGCGCTCCCCCTCTTCAGTATCTACTAGTTCTTCTGGTTGAATTGTTGTGGCCGTGACAGTATCTGTGAGGTCTACGTCGATGATCTATCTAGTTAAATGTTTTCTGGATCGGATTCTAAATCGGGGTTTGGCTCGGTGTCTTTGACCTCAACCACCAATGACTATTTCGAGCGACATTCATCGGTGTTGTGCCAGGGGATTTTGTGGAAGTCACACCACTTCCCAGTTTCATTATTCAGCTTTCCTTTACCCTTCTTGTTTTGTGTCTTGGACTGGTTGTCTAGAGGTTATTGGTTAGGGCCATCTTTAGCATGCTTTGGTTATTGCAGATATGCAGACCCAAATTCCCATTTGTTCTGGTGCCTAAATTATTTCTCAATTTTGACAGCATATCGACAGGAAGCTCCCAATGATGAGATGTTTTGGAAGTCCATTTCATTTTGGATGTACCTATGCAAAGTCCCACAATATTTCAGAACCAGATTCTACTCAGAGTCTTTAATACCCATCTTGGTGCGTAAGGTAAGGAAAGTATTTGTGAGCTCCGACACAGTTTGGCTCTTCTCTTGCCACAGTGTGGTCCATCTCATGTACTGGTCTTCATAGTTATCAACAGGATAGTACTATTCCTTAACCACATCCACAAAAAAATCCCAAGTGGGCTCTACCCCATAAATTCCAGATTCCTCTGTGGAAATTTGATCCCAGTAAGTTTCCCACCAATGTTTGACATGGGGGAGAGCCTTGAGGAGTGTGAAGGTGATATTTTTCCTGTTGAAAAAATTTTGAACAGAGAAATAACCTTCTAATAGATTTAACCATTTTTCTAGGGCATCTGCATCTATCTGTCCTTCAAATATGGGAATATCAAAATTAACTTGTACCTTGAAGGGAGAGGTTCATCCAAAATGGTCACTTGATGAATATGCACCTATTTCTATCAACAGACGTTGAAGGATGTGTGAAAAATTCTTCATCATTTCATCCCTCTGTCGCGCGAGAGCTTGCTCAAGAAACAAGTTAATAGAATCGTCTGCTCCACCATTTTTATTTTCTGTCGCCATTGAGGGTTTCTTGGGCATGCGAGAGAAATTTTCCTTAAGAGAGACAAGCTCGAGACCCAACTTTCTATACTCAGACCTTGTCGGGGACATGTGCTGAAAAACAATCAAGAGCAACCTGCTATGATACCATTGATCCAGATAATTTTCAGAACGAAATGAAAGCAAATAAATTACAATGAAATACTTATGAAAATTGCCAGAAACAAAGAAATACAACAATTCTTGATTTATATTAATGAAATAATTGTAAAGAGACTTTAAAAATACATAGTGCAAGAGTCGCTAGAATGGTGGCAGCTTTATCTCTGAGAATAGATGCAACGACTATGCTCATTCGCAAGAATATGATTACAATGAGGCTATGAAATAATTTTTATGATAAACATGAATTCCAAAACCCTAGACATCCAAAAACCTAACCCTAGGAGATGAAACACCAAAATTCATGTGGGCCCGTTTGGGTAAGTTAGTACATTAACTTCTCGAGGTCGTAACTTTTGCATACAATCTCCGTTTTAGGCACGTGATATCCCATTGGAAAGGTCTTTTTGAGAACTACGCATTATGCCGTTAAACTTTGACCACGTCTACAGTTTGACTGTGGCACGCCAAAAAACATTGTTTAGGGCCCCAAAATGGCCCTGGAAGTACAAAAAGATGTGCTGACGTGAAAACTTCCAAAATAAGTTGGTTGGATTAGGTGGGTGGCTACCAGTCTCCACCTGGAAGATGTGTAGGGATTTAGACAACCCCAGAAGTGTAGAACCCACAATTACAAAGAAGTACAAAAGAACATGTTGAACTAAAAACTGACAAGAGGAGGCAGTTGGAATAAGTGGGTGGCCACCAATATCCACCTAGATCA
This sequence comes from Picea sitchensis, assembly GCA_010110895.2. Lineage (NCBI taxonomy): Eukaryota > Viridiplantae > Streptophyta > Pinopsida > Pinales > Pinaceae > Picea > Picea sitchensis. The sequence goes on from SNQJ01S0039108.1 coordinate 22,727, forward strand.
TTGAATACATTACATGAGAACCGATTATGATTTTACAATAGTTTCCACACCTCTAACCTTGAGGATAAAATTGTTTTTAAGGGAGAGGACATGTTAGGGACCTACCCTAACCTCCCTACTTTGGGGTGCTGAGGAGTTAGTTAATTAATATACAAGGCCATATTCTTTGAGAAAGGTCCATTAGATAGTTAGTGGGTAGTTACTTAATGTAAAATGGTCATCTTTATTAATTGATACCTAATAGGTGCTTGGTATTCATTAATGATGGACCAAAAATAGTTAGGGTTTTTTTTACGGGAGAAAAATTCTCTTCAACAGACAGTAATACTCCCCGATATGAGGCCCCAATTATACTTCACACTATTTGGATTAGGAGACCCATCTGGATTCTGGCCCAACTTCCATTATTGGGTTGAGGGTGAATTAATGGTTTAAATGCAAGGGGATGTAGATGAAAACCAAACTATCCGTGGGAAAAAAAACCTATTCTATCATATCCTAGCTAGGAGAAACTAAGGGTAACCAATGAACAAACCAAAATGTTAGTAACCCATGCATCAAACTTTCATTCAGATAGCTATAAGAAAGAAGCAAAATTTGATAACATGCATATATGGAAGCATAACAATATAAGTCTTAGCTATGCATTCATACATCTAAACATGTTAATCGTCTCAGAACAATTCATAAAAGAGAAAGACAATAACTGCAACAATTTCCTTTCACAAAAGAAAAGTCTATCTATGCAAATAAATCCTTACAACGCTTCAGGGAAGCAAAGCATTCACTTAATAAAAGTTCACAGTAAACAAACCACTAGGAAGCAAAGTATTTATCTCAATCAAAATGGCCCTGAGGGCTTCTTAATGTTATACTCATAAAAAATAATTCTCTCGAAATTACAAAGTTGAAGAGTCCCTTCAAAATGGGTCTCTTGTGGTTTTTATACTTGCCTAAGTAATTTCCTATTGTGTCTTCCTGAATTTTGCAAGAAGAAGTTACCAATATTTCACCTTCCATTTTTCAGTTTTTACATTAGTACTTACAATAAAGACAAAAACAAAGGAATGATGACGGGGAGGAGATAATTTTGAATTTCCTCAGAAGCCCCTTTTATTTATTTTTGTCTCTTATGTAGGTTGTTGATCCAAGTGGATATCAGTGGCCACCCCCCTTTTCCGACTGGCTCAAAACTATTTTCTGGCAATTTTGGCAATTTACTATTTTTAGCAGGGTTTAACTTCTAGGGCCATTTTGAGGGCCTAAATGAAGGTTTTTCGAGATCAAGGTTCTCAATGATAGCCAAAGGCATGATTGAGCCCCCAAAATTAATCTCCTCGATGATACCTTTCCAACAAGCTATCACACACCTAAAACAGAGATCGTATGCAAACGTTACGACCCCGGGAAGTCGATGTACTCACTTACCCAAACGGGGCCCACATGACTTTTGGTGCTTCATCTCCTAGGGTTAGGTTTTTGGATGTATAGGAATTTTGGCATTCTCGTTTATTTTAAAAGGCCTTCAAAGCCTCATTGTAATCATCTTCTTGCAAATGCGAGTAGTCGTCACATCTCTTCTCAGAGATAAGCTGCCACCATTCTAGCGAGTCTTTCACTGTGTATTTTTACAGCCTCTGTACATTTCTTTGATTAATAGAAATCGTTTATTACGGTATATCTATGTTTATGGTTGCATCTCTGATACATTTACATTACATTTTGTTATATTATTGAATATCCTACAATATCTACGTACATTTATTTATTATATCTCCACTCTCATTTTACGTCTGAAAATAATGTCTGGATGGTGGTATGAACAAAATTTTGCTCTTGATGCGTTTCGGTGCATGTCCTAGGCAGGTCGAATTATAGCAAGTTGTGCGAGCTTGTCTCTCTTGAATACAATCACTCCTCAGCACCTGAGAAACCCTCAATGGTGGAAGAAAGAAATCAGCCGAATGATCTATCAATGTTTCTTGAGCGAGCTCTCACGCGACGGAGGGGCGAAATGATGGAAATTTGCCCACATCCTTAAGCATCCCTTCTGATAGCATTAGGTGCATCTTCATCAGCGGCCACTTTGGAAGAACCTCACCTTTCAAAGGTATGATTAATTTTATTATTCCTGTATTTGAAGGGCGGATAGATCTGAAGCCTAGAAAAATGGTTAAATCTAATAAAAGGTTATTTCTCGTTCACAGGTACGCCACCTGAGAAAAGATCACCTTTGCACTCCTTAAATCTCTCCCCTCATGTCAAACATTGGTGGGAAACTTACTTGGGAGCAAATTTCCACCCAGTGCGGAATATATAGAAATTCGGTGATCCACTTGGGATTTTTGTGAATCTGATAAAGAACAGTATTACCACATTGGAAACTATGAGGACCGATACAAGATGGACCCTGCTACTGACAGAGAGAGGGCTTAGCGGTTTTGGTTCACCAATACCTTCCACCTTACTTTCAAGATGGGTATCAAAGAGACTCAGAAGCTGACATCTGGTTACGAAATATCGTGGGGCTCTACACAAATACATCCAAGCTGAGAGTAGTTTTTACGGACATCTCATCCTTTCGGTGGTGTTTATCGATATCTTTGTTAAAATTGGTAATTTGGCTTACCCGGAACAAGCGAGAATTGAGGTTTTGCAAATCCATAACAACCAAAGTATGACAAAACTGACCAGACAAACAGTCTCCCTAAACCAGTCCAAGACACAAGAAAAAAAAGGGTCACGAAAAGACAAAGAAGGAACCTTAGAAAAATGGTCGCGAGTTCCACAAAGCCCTTAGCACAATAGATGAATGTCGCTCAAAGCGATCATTAGTGCCTAAATCAAAGACAAGGCAAACCTTGATTAAGAATCGATTAGAAAATAATGGTAAAGATATATCATTAGCGGAGACCCAGCTGCCATTGTTGCAACTGAGCAATTGACGGAAGAACCAACGGATCCAGAAGAGGGCGCCTTTTTCATTCACGGATGTGGGTGAAGGGGACCCACTACATTTTATTGTTTATTGTGGAAGCACAGAAGAACCTCATCTTAGGAGATCATCAAGCGGTTAGGTTATGCGACAACACCACACCTGACCATACAACATGGTGGCCACCACCCAGGGCGAATCTTCTGTCCAACTTGACCAATGTCGATTGTCCTTCGACATCTAGCCCTTCAGGATGAGGAATTATTATGTGATTTTCCCCTTGGATATGCGTGATGTTCTCTTGGGCCAACCATATATGGAAGCATCATGTTGTTGTTTATGAGGTCACGACCCGGTAGTGTCATTGTTACTTTGGAGGTCATCTCTACAAAATACCAAGGTAGTTCCAACCATTGTTCCACCTAAAGAATTAGCCATAGGAGTGGTATCTCATGCGCGAAATTGACTTCTTCTGAAATGTTGAGAAAGGAGCAGAAGGACATTGTTAAGGAAACCACTACGGTTTGCCCCTGCACACCTTCCTATCCAATAGAAGCGAATTGACAAAGGTTGCGACAAACAAAAACTCCTTATGCACCTTCTCTCATGTAGCTCAACTTGTTGAACAGCCTCAACAGGTTCATGACAACTTTCAACAAGCTAAGAATCACAACTTCTCTAGCAAGGCAATTAGCTCATCAAGATGTAGATTCTGTAAACATTTTTTCCTCTCCCCCGTGAACTCAGCATAATGGAGACCATTGCTTCCTAAGGAGGTATTTATCAAGTGGATATCGGTTGTACCACCTTTTCGTGGCTCAAAATTGTTTTCCTGTAATTTTGGCAATTTATATTTTTATGAAGTTTTAACCACGGGGGCCATTTGAGGGCCTAAATGAAGGTTTTCGAGGGTGCGGGTTCTTAGTGATATGCAAATGATAGTGGAGCCCCAAAATGAATCTCCTTGATGCAACTCCAGCGAGGCTATCCTGCGCCTAAAACTGGAAATCAGTATGCAAAAGTTCACGACCACAGGAAGTTAGCCCTCACTTACCCAAGCAGGGCCCATGAAGCTTTTGGCGCTTCATCTCTAAGGTTGAGTTTTGGATATCTAGGAATTTTGGCATTCGTTTATTGTAAAAGGCCTTCAGAAACCTCATTAGCCAATCATCTTCTTGCGAATCACGGTGAGTGCGTCACATCTCTTCTCGGAGATAAAACGCCACCATTCTAATGAGTATTTCACTCTATATTTTTGACCTACGTACATTTCTTTGATTAATAGAAATCATGTGATACTATATCGTGTTATGGTTGCATCTCGATACATTTTACATTATATTGATGAATATAAATATCTCTGTGCATTTCTTTATTATATCTCGCTCTCATTTTGGTACTTAAAAATAAATGCGGATCCGTTGGTATCGGAGAAGTCTTCTCTTGATCGTTTTCAGTGAATGTCCCCGACGAGTTTCGAGTATGGAAAGTTGGGTCTAGAGCTTGTCTCTAGAGACAATCCTCTAACACCAAAGAAACCCTCAATGGCCGAGGAAAAGAAAAAACGGCAGACGAGGCGATCCTATCCAGTTGTTGCTGAGCAACTCTCCGCAGCGGCCGAGGAGGGACAAAATGATGGAGAATTTTCCCACATCCTTAAGCCTAGAGTAGCATTAGGCGCATATTCATCAATAGGCCACTTTCAAGGAACCTCTCGCTTTTCAAGGTTACAAAGTTAATTTTGATATTCCTTTATTTGGAAGGAACCGGTCAGATCGCGAAGCCCTAGAAAAATGGTTAACTCTGCTAGAGGTTATTTCTCCGTTCACAATTTTTTCTGACAAAGAAAGATCACCTTTGCACTCCTTAAAGCTCTCCCTCATGTCCAAACATTGGTGGGAAACTTCGGGAGAAAAGTTCCATAGAGGGAGTCTAGAATATATGGGGCGATCCCACTTGCGATTTTTGTGGATCACGGTGAAAGACGGTGTACCACGGTTGGAAACTATGAGGTGACCAATACATGAGATGGAACATGTTGTGTCAATAGAGGGGCCAAGAAGTTTAGAAGTTCACCAATACCTTCATACCTTATGCACCAAGGTATCAAGAAGACTCCGGCATTTGGTTACGAATCTTGGAGTGGGGCTCTACATAGATACATCAAAGCGAAATGGATTTTCTGAACATCTCATCACTCGATCGCATTTATCGATATGTTGTTAAAATTTGAGCAAAAATTTAAGCACCCGAAAAAGAATTAGATGCGCAAATCCATGACGAACCAAAGTATGACAAAGGCGGCCCCAACAAACAGTCTTCTGAAAACCAATCCAAGAAACAAGAAAAAAAGGGTAAATTAAAGACAAATAATTACACTTGGAAGTGGTGTAACTTCCACAAAACCCCCTGGCACAAAAATGATGAATTTCAATCAAAACAATCATTGATAGACAAGATCAAAGAAAAGGAGTCAAACCTTGATTTAGAATATGATTACGAAAATAATGGTAAAAGACAGATCATCAATGTAGACCCCACTGTTTTTTTCGTGACTGCAACAATTCAACAAAAACAATTAACATATATTGAAGAGGGGGAGAGCCTCTTTAATTTATATATGTGGGTGAAGGGGAACTTGTTTCATTTTATTGTTGATTGTGGAAGCGAAGAACCTCATCACCGAGGAAGGGTGGGTCAAGCGGTTAAGTTATGCGGCAACACCACCTCTGACCATACAACGCTTCGGTTGGCTTCGCCAAGGATGACATCTCTGTGTTATCCGACAATGTCGATTGTCATACAGAATCTGACACTTCAAGGATGAGGTATTATGTGATGTTGCCCAACGGATATGCATGATGTTCTCTTGGGTAACCATATATGTGGGGGCGTCATGTTGTTTATGAGTCTACACCCCATAGTTTCATTGTTGCACGGGGGTCATCTCACCTAAGGAAAATACTAGAGGTAGTTCAACTATTGTTCCACCTAAAAGTGTTGAGTGGTATCTCATTTTGCAAAATTCATCTTCTTCACAATGCGTTGAAGAGCGAAGGACATTGCAACAACTGGTTCGCCCTTTCTATCCAGCGAGCGGTCGACAAGGTTCGACAAAACAAAGACTGGCATGTAGCTTTCGACTTGTTGAATAGCCTCCCAACCAGCGAGGTTCATGGCGGAACTTCCCTGGAAACCAAGCGGTAGCGACATCTCTATGGCCACAAGCGACTCACCCGGATCGCGAGGAGCCAGCGAAGCGCTTTTCCTCTCTCTTGGGAACTCAACACAATGGAGACCATTGCTTCCTAAAGAGTATTGATCAAGTGGATATCGTTGGCCCACCCACCTTTACTGGCTGACTCAAAAGCTGTTCACAGCAATTTTGGCAATTACTATTTTAGCGGTTTTAGCAGGGCCATTTTGGGGGCCTAAATGAAAGGTTTTCAAGATATAGGTTCTCAATTATCCAAAGGCATGATTGAGCCCCCAAATTAATCTCCTCGATGATACCTTTCCAGCGAGGCTATCACACGCCTAAAACGTAGGTCGTATGCAAAGTTACGACTCGGGAAGTTGATCCTCCCTTGCCAGCAGACCCACATGACTTTTGGGGCTTCATCTCTCCCTAGGGTTAGGTTTTTGGATAATACAGGAATTTTGGCATTCTAGTTTATTGTAAAAGAGCCTTCTGAAGCCCTCATTGTAATCATCTTCTTACGCGGGTGTAATTAGCCATCCATCTCTTCTCGAATAAGTTGCCACCGATCTGGCGAGTCTTTCACTTTCTGTATTTTTCTGACCTCGTACATTTCTTTGATTAGCATAGAAATCATGTACTAAGGTATATGTTTTATAGTTTGCATCTCGATACATTTACGGTATATTATTGAATATACACATTATCTACCATTGCATTTCTTTATTATATCTCAGCTCTCATTTAGTGCCGAAAATGGCCGGATCGATTAAGTGTCGAGGAGGCGGGCTACTCTTGATCATTTTTGATTGCATGTCACAGAATGAGGGTCCGGTATAGAAGTTTGGTCTCGAGCTTGTCTCTCTTGAAGATAATCAATCTAGCACAACCGAGAAACCCTCAATGGCGGAAGAAAGAAATCGGCCAGACGGGCGATCCTATCAATCTATTGCTTCAACAAGCTCTCACTTGTGACGAGGAGGACCCCGAGAATGATGGAGGGTACGCGTCGCCAAACGCCTACAGATGGCATTAGGTGCATCTTCATCAAGTGGCCACTTTGAAGGCACTGCCTCAAGGTACAAAGTTAATTTTGATATTCCTTTATTTGAAGGACGGATAGATGAAAAATTCCTAGAAAATGGTTAAATCTTTCAGAAGGTTATTTCTCTGTTCTACAATTTTCCTACAAAGAAAAGATCACACTTTGCACTCCTTAAAGCTCTCCCTTATGTCAAACATTGGTGGAAACTCATTGGGACAAAAGTTCCTGAGGAGAATTACGGAATATGAATTGATCCCACTTGGGGATTTTGTGGATCTTGTTAAAGAGCGATTATTACTGTTGGAAACTATATTGACCGATTATTAGAGATGGACCACCTTTGCGGCAGAGGGGGCCAAAGCAATTTTGGATTTCATTAATATCTTCCATACCTTGTGTAGCAAGATGGGTATCAAAGACTCTGGCGACATTTGGTTCTGAAATACTATGGTGCTCTGCATAGGTACATTCAAATTGAAATGGATTTTACGGACATCTCATCCTTTCGGTGGTGTTTATCGATATCTTTGTTAAAAATTGAAGCGGTTAAGCACGGAACAACGGGAATTGGTCTACAAATCCACAACAACAAAGTATGACAAAGAAGGCGCTAACAAGCCGTCTCCTAAGAGCGTTGAGTGCGGAAAAGAGGTCATGGGAAGACAAAGAAGGAACCTGGAAAATGGTGCGATTTCCAAAAAAAAAACCCTGGCACAACACTAATGAATGTCGCTCAAAGCAGTCATTGGTGGCGAGATCAAGACAAGGCCGACGCCAGTTACGAATGCGTTCTGAAAATAATGGTAAAAAGTAGATCATCGACGCAGACCCCAGAAGAACCAACAGATCATGAAAAAGGCACTCCCCCTCCTCAAGAACCAGAGGATCTTGAGGAAGGGGAGTGCCTTTTTCATTCAGGATGTGGGTGAATGGGACCCAGCTACATTTTATTGTTGATTCTTGAGCCGGAAGAACCTCATCTCGGTGGAGATCGTCAAGCAGTTGGGATTATTCGACAACACCACCGCTGACCATACAACATGGGTGGCTTCGCTAAGGAAGAGATCTTAGTGTCAACCAACAATGTCAATTTTCATACGACATCATCCCTTCAAGGATGAGGTATTGTGATGTTTCCCAGCGGATGTAGTGTGATGTTCTCTGGAGCCAACCATATGTAATAGGCGCCATGTTGTTTATGAGTCTCGACCATGTAGTGTCCATTGTTACTTTGGGGTCATCTCTACAGAATACCAATTGTAGTTTCAACTATTGTTCCACCCTAAAAGGAAGTGTTGCAAGGTGGTATCTCATGCATGAAATTGACTTCTTCACAATCTGTTGAAGGAGCCAGGAAGGACAGCGTTAGAAACCACTACGGTTTCACCCCACGCACCATATCCAGCGAAGGCGGTTGACAAGGTTGCAATAAAGAACAAATATTCCTTCTTCGCACCTTCCTCTCATGTAGCTTAAATTGTTGAAGAGCCTCCCAACTTCCAGCGGGGTTCATGTGGAGACTTCCACAAACCAAGCGTATGACGTCCTCGACAATACAATGACTCACCGGGATCTGAGATCCGGTGACGCTTTACCCTCCCCGAGGAATCAGCGCCAATGGAACCATTGCTTCCCTAGGAGGATTGATCAAGTGGATATGGGTGGCCCTTACCTTCCGGTAGCTCCAAAGAAACATTTCCTGTAATTTGGCAATTTACTATTTTTAGCAAGTTTAACCGGGGGCCATTTTGAGGGCCTAAATGAAGGTTTTGAGATGGGTTCTCAATGCTAGCCAAAGGCATAGTGAGCCCCAAAATGAATCTCTCGATGATACCTTTCCAGCGAGCTATCCCACGCCTAAAGCGGTCATTATGCAAAAGTCACGACCACGGGAAGTTGATGTACTCACTTACCCAAACCAGGGGGCCACATGACCTTTGGTGCTTCATCTCTAGGGTTAGGTTTTTGGATGTCTAAAATTTTGGCATTCTGGTTTATTGTAAAAGGCCTTCAAAGCCTCATTGTAATCATCTTCTTGAATAAATTATGGTAGTAACATCTCTTCTCGAGATAAAATTTTGCCACCATTCTTGAGTCTTTCCTCTTGTATTTTCTGCGACCTCGTACATTTCTTTGATTAATGAAATCGTGTATTCTGGGCATATCTGTTTTATGGTTGCATCTATGATACATTTTATGTTATATTATTGAATATCTGCAATATCGTACATTTCTTTATTATATCTTGGCTCTCATTTTGTGCAGAAAATAAATCCGGATCAGTGGTATCGAGGAAGCGGTTGCTCTTGATCATTTTCAATGCATGTCAGGCAATTAGAATTATAGCAAGTTGGGTCTCGAGAGCTTGTCTCTCTTGAGACAATCACTCTCGCATGCCCAAGTGAACTCCCATGGTGGAATAAAATAGATATGATGGAGTAGGAGATATTTTTAAATTGTTTCTCAAGGAATCCTTTAGGCAAAATGGGATTGAGATGATGGATAATTTTTCCTGGATCCTTCAATGCCTCCTGATAACATTAGGCACATCTTCATCAGGTGGCCACTTTGAAGGCACCTCACCTTTTCAAGGTACAAGTTAATTTTGATATTCCTGTATTTGAAGGGACGGAGATAGATGCAAAAATCACGAAAATGGTTAACTCTGCTAGAAGGTTTATTTCTCTGTTCACAATTTTTTCCGACAAAGAAAAGATCACCTTGCACTCCTTAAAGCTCTCCCTCATGTCAAACATTGGTGGGGAAACTTACTTTGGGAGAAGAAGTTCAGCAGTCTACGGAATATATGGGGCCTATCCCTTGGGATTTTTGTGGATCTGGTAAATGAACAATATTACCCATGTTAAAACTATGAGGAACCCGATACATAGAGGTGGATTACAACTGCTGACAGAGGGGGCCAAAGCGGTTTGAAGTTCATACCTTCCATACCTTGTGCACCAAGGCGTTATCAAAGACTCCGGCGACATTTGGTTACGATACCATGGGGCTCTACAGAGATACATCAAAGCTGAAATGGATTTTAGGACATCTCATCACTCGGTATTTGTTTATACCGATATGTTGTTAAAATTGAAGAAGCGGAAATTTAAGCACCCGAATAAGCAGAGATTAGTGCGCAAATCCATAACAACCAAAGGTATGGTAAAGGCGGCCCAGAACAAAGCAGGTCTCGAAGGCAGTCCAAGACCACGGAAAGAAGGTCCGCGAGGAAGACAAAGAAGGACACTGATAGTGCGAGTTCCACAAAAACCCTTGGCATGGGTGATAATGGCTCAAAGCAGGTCATTTGGTGGCGAGATCAAAGACAAAGGGGCAAACCCTGATTCAGAATGCGATTCTGAAAATAATGGTAAAGGCAGTCATCGACCACCCGGACCTTACTACTATTGTTGTGGCCGCGGCAATTCAACCGGAAGAACCAACGGATCCAGAAGAAGGGGAGCGCCTTTTCATTCACCGGATAATGGGTGAAGGTGACCTGCTACATTTATTGTTCACAAGCGGAAAAGAGACCCCATCTCGGCCGAGGTCGTCAAGCGGTTAGGTTATCGACAACACCACACCTGCATCCATACGACATCGGGTGGCTTTTCTAGGGAGGAGATCTTCGTGTCAGCCATCATTGTCGATTGTTATACGACATCCGACCCTTCAAGGATGAGGTATTATGTGATGTTGCCTTGGATGTCTGTGATGTTCTCTTGGGCCAACCATATATGTCGTGGGCGCCATGTTGTTTATGAGTCACGACCGAAGTAGTGTCATTGTTACTTTGGGGGTCATCTCTGCAGAATACCGGAGGTAGAGTGTAGTTTCAAGTATTGTTCCACCTAAAAAGTGTATCAAGGTAGTATCTCATACGCCAAAATTCATCTTCTTCACAATATGTTGAAGGGAACAAAGGGACATTACAACCACTCTGGTTTAAGCCCCTGCCTTCTATCAGCGAGCGAATGAGGTTCGCGACAAAGCGCAAAAATTCATACGCACCTTCCTCCTTAGCCTTTCGACTTGTTGAATAGCCTCAACTTCAACGGTTCATGGCGGACTTCCACAAACTAAGCAACGCCACATCTCCAGCAATTCAAGCAGATCACCAAGATTCAGTAATTGCTTTTCCCTCTCCCAGGGAACTCAGCCTTGATAGAGCCCATTGTTTCCTAAAGATGGAGGATTGATCGAAGTGGATATGGGTGGCCACCCACCTTTTCAATGGCTCAAAGCGATTCGGCAATTTTGGCAATTTACTATTTTTAGCGGGTTTTAACTTTTGGGGCCATTTTGAGGGCCTAAATGAAGAGTTTTCGAGATAGAGTTCTCAATGATAGCCAAAGGCATGATTAGAGCCCCAAAATGGATCTCCAAAGGCATGATTGAGCCCCCAAAATGAATCTCCTCGATGATACCTTTCCAACGAGCTATCACACGCCTAAAACGGAGATCGTATGCAAAAGTTACGACCCCAGGAAGTTGATGTACTCACTTACCCAAACGGGTCCCACATGACTTTTGGCGCTTCATCTCCTAGGGTTAGGTTTTTGAATGTCTAGGAATTTTGGCATTTTCATTTATTGTAAAAGGCCTTCAAAGCCTCATTGTAATCATCTTCTTGCGAATGCGAGTAGCCATCACATCTCTTCTCAGAGATAAGCTGCCACCATTCTAGCGAGTCTTTCACTCTATATTTTTACAGCCTCTGTACATTTCTTTGATTAATAGAAATCATGTATTACGGTATATCTGTGTTTATGGTTGCATATCTGATACATTTCTGTTATATTATTGAATATCTGCAATATCTCTGTGCATTTATTTATTATATCTCTGCTCTCATTTCGTGCCGAAAATAATCTGGATCAGTTGTGCATACTTTGTGGTATCCTGAAATGGAGATGATTCTACAATAAAACAAGGATTCCAGGGTGACCATGTGAGTTGTTGAGTTCTGAAAGAGTGTCTTCATGTCTCTAGTCAAATTTACCATGAATGCTTGGATTGTGTTTTGGGCTCTCGTGGAATTCATAAGATGGTCATTCATTAACTCAACTATCAGTTTGGATGGAGTCTGGGAATTCAAAAGCCTTTCCCTCATGTTATGATCTAATTATGTGAAGACTTCTTTGTCTGATTTCAGCTGACCTAGGTATTCAATATGGGGTATATGACTTTTGAAAGTAAGGATGATAGCTTCTTTGTGAAGTTTCACACATATAGCGATAGAATTCTTTAGCTCCTTCCTGATCTTTTCCTTGGCTTGTTGGCAGTGATCAAGTGTAGTGTAGTTGAGATCATTTTCCCATTCTATAATTCACATAAAGTCTTGCGGGGCATCTAGATTTTCTGGTATCCATCACTTCATCTCATTTAAGCCTTCCCATGATTGCAACAAATTCCATATTTTTGGTCTGGGATTTATCGAGTTGGGTGATAATCTGGGCAACTTTCCTATGGAAGACCTGCATACCTGCATACATATCTTTTTCCATATTGTGGAGCTCTTTTCTAAATTCTTTTGCACAATATTTGAACTCTTGAATGTTGCAATTATCACTCTTATAATGCTACACTTCATCTTCTAGTGACCTTATTCTCTCGTTCTTTCCTTCTATCTCATGCATCATGTCTCTTGGATTCTACTCTGATGCTTGTGTGAAGGCAATCCTGACTGAGGTGATAGATAGAGGATCATCAATGATGTTCTTTACTACCTATGCTTCAATCATCATTGATAAGGGGGCCACCCTAGACACTAGTATTTTCTTGGTTTTCTACAAAACGATTTTACCTAAATCTTATCAAATCTGAAAGATTCAAATTGGCCACCTTTTGGGCCTTTGATAGTGTATAAGTTCCCAATCCCAGATTGCCTAGTGGGAATTCCCCCCCAATGAGAGGGATGTCTGTTGATGAATTTAGAATATCCATGTCTACAGGATCCATGTATGAGCCTCGTTCTTCTTCTTGTTTCTTTCATTATGTTTATGTTGTTGTTGTTGCTTCTTGCTATCATTTGAGCTTAGATTCTTCTTCTTTTCCTATTCATATTTTTCCTTAGCAACTTTTGTTGCTTTTATTTTCCTCTCCTCTTATTTTTGTCCCTTGGCCTTTTCTTCCTTTTCTTTATTTTTTTGTTTGGCCTTAGTTGTTTATTTTGCTTTATGGTCTACTTCAACTGCTATTTCTTTAGCTTCTTCCTCCTCTTTTATTTCCCGTTTAGTCTCCTCTTCTACAGGAGCTTCCTCCTCCTCCCTTTTATTTTGAGCTTCTCTAGCTCTTTGTTCATATTATACTCTGCCTCCTTTGTGTGGGTTTCCTCTTCTCTTTTTATATCACATCATGATAAGTTTTGGCTATGCAGTGAATCTACTCTTCTTCCCAGACATCCATCATGTAACTCCACCTATATTTTTGGTTATTGTAGTGGGTGCTGGAAATGTTCAGGGGATTGTGCCTTCATAATCTATCTTCATTGAAGTGGAAAGAGTCCAATGTGTTTACTTCTACCTAGGATTCCTTGACATCCTTGAATCAATAGGAAGTGACCCAAAGAAGGAGAGGGGGCCAAATATAATTTTTATCCTGTATAGTGTTACGCTCACCTCGTGTATCACCATCTGGTAAGTGGTTTCTTGCAGAACCAACCTATCTGGGAGAAACTTTGAGAGAAGGTGGGGATATTTGGTTGCCCCATGCACCCTGATATATGTTCCATATTAAACAAGTTACCAATCACCTACCCTCTATACAATGGCATGGGCCTTATCCATCGTGCAAGGTGCAGGCAAACAAAATATGAGTTGGTAGAGGGGAATCAAGAAATTTTTGTAGATCTTCTGATATTCAAAGTGATATTTGTGCTCCCAAAACACTTTGTAATAAATGTGAATCAAAGGATCAGTTGGATACCATGCCCAAAAATCTGTGTAAAATCATGAACCATACACATTATATCGAGGAGATATGATGACATGTGAAAGATTGGAAACTTTCTTGGAGCCATTTATTTAGTTGTTGCAAGCGTTTGTTCCAAAATAGAGGAAAGGTCGTCGACCCAATCAAATTTTGACCTTGTGACAGTGATACAATAGAGGAGGGGAACCCAAGTCATCTTGAACTTATGGGCATCAATTTCCCCATAGATCCTACACAACATTGCTACCGCATACTTATGGGAGCTTGAGTGAATTCGTGGGATATTCATTTGACGTTCTGGTCTTGAAGTGTTTGCTTGGTTTGTAATATCTCTTTAGGATATCTTTGTGGTTGTGAGGAAAGTGTTGGAAAATTTGTTTTCATTGATGTAAACCTTAGAAGAATCCCTAAAGCAAAGCCCAAAAGCCCCTAAAAGTGATGATGATGTGTCCACTTGAAGAATCCTTGAAGAGCCTTGAAGGAGCCTTGACATAAGTGTATATATCTCTAAAGTGGTCCCCTTATGGCGTATATTTTAAGTATGGCCCTCATGGGATGATATAACACGTGGTTGTTTCCACATTCCCACTTTGAGTTGTACACAAATGTAGCCTTGAAGGACCCTTGAAGAAGTCCTAAAACTAGGTGAAGAAGACCCTAAAGTCAAGTGAAGAAGCCCATAAAACCAAGATATGAATCCCCTAAATCTAAGTTAAGAAGCCCCTAAATCCAAAAAAATAAGCTCCTGAAATAAAGTAAATAATTCTTTAAGGTCGGTCATCCTTAAGGAAGAGGTGCAACCCAAAAGTTGTGACACTTAGTCGCACCACCTCATGTGGAGAAGAATCATATAAATAAGAGGATCCTCATTTGGCATTTGTATCACATCGATTCGACTAATACAAGGAAGAGGAGTGAATTTGAGCCTAGAGGAGCGAATTTCCAAGGGAAGATGAAGTGAAGAAGGGTGAAATTCCAAGGGAATATGAAGTCTTGTGATGATTTGGTCTAGGGTTTTCTTTGAAGGTCATCCTAGGATTTTTTATATAATTTGTTTTCTAGAATGATTCATATAGAAAAACTTGGAGGTTTTTCAGAAGAGATAGTGAAGAATATTGGGTATTAATTTCATCTCTTGACTCATTACAGATTTGGATTTATACTCAGTGGAAGTTGAGGTTTTTAAAACTAGGGTTTTCTTCTTCAAAACGAGTCATCTTGCCATTTTCGCTATAAATTGTTTTTGGAGACGATTCAAGGAGTGAAACTTAGAGGAATTTTAGAGAAGATATTGAATACTATTGGGTACAATTTTTAGATCCTAATTCATTACAAGTATGAATTTATACTTGTTGGAAGTTAGGATTTGTGACTAATCTAGAAACTAGTCCCAAACATGTGTTCGAGATAAAAAAATTATATATGAATCTTGGTAGGTCCAAATTGAATTCTACTTGTTTAATTATAAGGAGAAAAAATCCTAGTATATGATATCCAAGTTTCAGAATCATAATGAAAAATTGAGCTCGTGGTGAATCTTACAAGTTTGCATATTTGAGGTACAGTTCTGAGCAGTTTTGTACACAGATTTAAGAAGTGATTTTAGGATTTCATTTGAAGGTTGATTTGATCATGTATCATCATTTAAAATATTCCAAGGGGATTGGTGTCTCCTTCCAGTAGGTACTAGAAAACTCAGGGAGTGGGTGCTTCCTTCAAGTTGGTGCTTGTAAAATCTTGAAACTACTTAAGAAAAGATTTCGTGGTTTTCTCCCAGTTTGGTTTCCATGTAAAAATCTGTGTGCAATGTGTATGTTTATGTGATGATGAATGACATGATTAATGGTTAATGTGTATGTAGTGCTTTAAGGTTGAAATTTTTGAAATAACTCTACATTGATTCTCCCTCATGCTCCCCTGTAGAAAGTGAAACTTGATCAGAACGTGTTTCGTCTTGGAATGCATTACTGGATAGTTTGAGATACTTATAGCACTGGTGTTATCACATAGTATCATAATAGTCTCATCATATTTCACTTAGATATATTGTAATGTTTTATTCATCTAGAGAACTTGATTTCAACATGTTGTTGCTGCAATATACTCTGCTTCTACTGCGAAAAAAGATGTTGATGACTGTTTCTTTCTCAACCATGATACCAGACAATCACCTAAGTAGAAATATGCTCCACTTGTACTTCTTCTATCATCAATGCTACCTGCCCAATCTGCATCTGTGTAAGTGACCAAAGATAGATC
This sequence comes from Picea sitchensis, assembly GCA_010110895.2. NCBI lineage: Eukaryota > Viridiplantae > Streptophyta > Pinopsida > Pinales > Pinaceae > Picea > Picea sitchensis. Next base: position 39,101 of record SNQJ01S0039108.1, read on the forward strand.
ATTCCCTTTTGGATACCATAATCCAAAATCTTTTGTTTCCTTGAGATATTTGAATATTCTCTTTACTTCCATGACATGTGTTTCTTTCGGTGTTGCTTGAAATATCGCAACCTATCCAACTGATTGCATCACATCCTACTTGACAATGTCATGTAGAGTAAGCTTCCAATCAATTATATGTAGATTCTCTGATCTTCATCCTTATATTCATCATCCTTGCTTAACTTGCAACTAATCTGCACAGGAGTACTTAAGAGTTTTCAATCTTCCATTCGAAACTTCTTTAGCATTTCTTTGTTGTACTTAGTCTGGGAGATGAAAATACCTTTATCACGCTGACATATCTGTAATCCCAAAAAGAAAGTCAAATCACCAAGTAAAGACACTTTGAACTCATTCTTCATGTCTTTGGAAAACTTCTGACTCATCATGTCATCATCACTTCCGAAGATAATATCATCTACATAAACTTCAATTATCAATATATTGTCTCGATCCATTTTTATGTAGATATTGTTGTCTACATTGCCCTTCCTGAATCCTTGTTGTTGTAGATACCTATCCAATATTGAATACCATGCTCCAGGGGCCTGCTTGAGTCCATACAATGCTTTCTTCAACCTACAAACATAATCTTCCCTTTCTGATAGTAGAAACCCTTCAGGATATTCAATATAAACTTCTTGTTCTAATTCTCGATTTAGAAAGGATGATTTTACATCAATATGATACACCTTGATTCTTTTGGAACATGCCTAGGCTAAGATCAATATGTTTTCTTCCATTCTGGAAACTGGAGCAAAGGTATCTTCAAAATCTATACCTTCAATCTAAGTATATCCTTTGCATACTAACCTTGCTTTGTTTCTGGTTACCTGTCCATCCTCATTCAATTTTTTTTTCTGAAGACCCACTTTGTACCAATCACGTTCTTGTTCTTCATCCTTGGAGCTAGTTCCCATGTTTCATTCTTCTCTACCTGATACAATTCTTCATCCATATCTTTCATCCATTGTTCATCATTATTGAATTCTTCAAAACTGCTTGGTTCAATTGTGGATAAAAGTGCTAGTTTCCTTTGTTATGGTGAATGCATTCTTCTTCGGGTTTCAACTCCAACATCTTTATTCCCAATAACCCATTATGGTGGATGATTTTTCTACACTCATCATCTAGGTGTCTTGGGAGGTATCTAAAGATATTGTTGCTCATCTTCCTCTTCCTCTACTTATGGCTTCTCTTCTTCTTCTTCTGTTGTTGCTTCTTCTTCTGCTTCTCCTTCTTCTTATGCTTCTTCTTCTACTTCTTCTCCTTTTAAATCTTCTTGGTCATCCTGCTCTTATGAATATTTTCTTCCTTCTTTGGTCTTTCGTTCATTTTTATCGTCAATCATTACATTTATGCTTTCCATTATTTTGTTGAGTCTTGGACTAAAGCATTTATATGCTTTTCTTTTGCGTGAATACCCAACTAGTATGCCCTTATCAACAAGAGAGACAATTTTTTCCAAATTCTACCATCTTCTCTTTTGAATAGCATTTGCTTCCAAACACTCTGAAATGCTTCACATTTTCCAGTCTTCCTTTCCATAACTTATAGGGAGTCCTATCATTGTTACTTCTGAGCATTCCTCTGTTCAGAATATGAACTACCATACGTACTTCTTATGCCCAAAAGATGTCACCCAACTTGGAATGTTTCAACATGGGTCTGGTCATTTCCTATACTGTTCTGTTCTTCCTTTCAACAACTCCATTCTACTGAGGTGTCCTGGATGCTGAGAACTTCCTTTTTATTCCATTTTCACCACATAAATCCATGAATTCCTTTGATGTAAACTCTCCTCCATTGTCTGACCTCAAACACTTGACTTTAAAATATGTCTCTGTTTCAACCATCTCTTTGTATATCTTGAAGTGTTCGAATGCCTCTGACTTCTTCTTGAGAAAGAAAACTGCAGTAATTCTTGTGTAGTCATCAAATTGTAGCATAAAGAATTGTTCACAATTTAATCTCTTCATTCGTGTCGATCCACATAGGTCAATATGTACAATCTCCAAAGGTTTTGTCATCGAGTACTCCTTTGATTGGAATTTGGTCCTAGTTTGTTTTCATTTTAGACAATGTTCACATAGTGTATTATTTGTCTTTGAAATATCAGACATTTCTTTCACTACTCCCTTTCTTCTCATTTTGACAAGATTATCAAAATTTATGTGACACATTCTTCTGTGCTAGAGCCAACTTTCATTTTCCTTTCCTAAGCAACATCTTTCCTTTCCAATTTCATTTAGAACATATATTTTGTTTGGGGTTATTATAACTGTGGCCACCAACTTTCTCGATCCTTCTTTCCTTATCTCACATTTTTCCGAGTCAAACAAAAGTTTGTGTCCTTGATCACACATTTGACTTACACTTAGTACATTGTACTTCATGTCTTCGACCAATAGAACATTTTCTACCTTGACATTTTTTATTTCAAGATTGAGTGTGCCCCTTCCTATAATTTTGGTTGAGTTATCATTTCCAAACGAAATTGATCCATCTCATTCCTTCTTCAAGGTTAGGAACTTGTTCTTGTCACCTGTCATATGCTTTGAACAACCACTGTCAACATACCATCCACTTTTCTTGTGTTGAGCTTGTAATGTAAACGATAATTCTTCAGTGTTGAATTGATCCTTCTTCCTTCTCCATATACTTTGTGGTTCTTGTCTACAACTGTCTATATTGTGCCTTGGAGTAACAATCAATCTACAATATTTGGCCATGTGTCCAAAATTGTTGCACTTGTAGCATTCTACTTCATTACTTAATGAACCAAAATTGTTGTGATTTATGTTTTGTGCTTCATGAGGCTTTCTGGGATAATTGTTGTTCGAATAACCTTCATATTTTCTTCTATTCTTGGTATAGGCTCTACATTTTACAACTTTGTGCCCAAAATTATTACATGAATAACATAAACCAAGAAAAATAGTTTGGTACCTGGAGGTGGAAGATTTTATGAATGGTGTTGCTCTTCTTAATTCTTCTTCTTCTTCTTGAGGTGTTTCTATTGCTTCCTACTACTGATTCTGAATTTTGAATAATCTAGGTGGTGCAATTCCCCTATGATCTTATTCTTGGACCATATTGTCTTCTTCCTTCTTAGGAGAACCTCTGACAGTTTATGCATAGCTTCTTTGTTCTACTTCCTGTTTTGTTTTCTTGGAGCTCAAACCTTTCTCAGTCTGCATCTGGTTGTATCTTATCCTAGACCTGTCATAGTATGGCCTTTGACTGCAGATGATCTCATCCAATATTTTGTTGCTATTCTGCTGCATATCTTTCTTCTGAAGATATTTTCTTAGAGTGACTATTTCTGCTTCCAAGATTTCAATCATCTTTTCTTTTTCTTCTAACTGACTTCTGAGTGTTTCTTCAATCCTTCTATCTTATTCTACTTGAATTTTTAACTTCGTGATTATCTGCTCGACTTTTTTTGAGTTGGAATTATGAGATCCTTCTTTCATATTTAATTCTTCCTTGAGTTACTTTTATTTATTTATTTATTTCCTTAGTTATTCTAAGGAACTGATTAATTCTGCTCTGAGATCAACTTTACCTTCTTCTTCCTAATATTCTATGTCATCTTCTACTGCCATGAAGAGTACTCTTTCTGAATCACTGTCACTATCATCATCCTCTTTTGATGAGGAAATGTCTTCCTTAGAGTAGAAATGTTTGTTGAATAATTTCTTTGTGTTTCTTCTCTTGTCTCCTTTTTTATTTTTATTTTTCTTCTTAGGATCTTCTTTTTCATCGCTATATTTATTCTTAGAATAAGTACATTTAGAATAAAAATGACCAATACCACCACAATTAAAAACATTTCAATGGAATCACACCTTTGTACTTTCTGGTTCCTCTTTTCAAATTTCTTACGAAGTTTGCCAATTCGTCATCTTCCTTTGAATGATCGTTGCAACTACAATCTGGTTTTGATTTTTGCTTGTTCTTCTTCTTTGTCTTCTTGGATACCTTGAACATTGCTTCCTTCGTGACCGTGTTCTCTTTTTATATCCTCATTTCATAAGATGTGAATATTCCATGTAGCTCATCCATGCTCAATTTGTCAAGATCCATTTTTTCTTCCAGGGATGATATCTTCGGATAAAATCTCACACGGAGAGATCTTAGAACTTTTTGTACGACCATTGATTCATCAAATTCTTATCCCAATCCTTTAATTGTGTTTACTATTTCATCAACACGCAAAAGGTAGGCTGCAATTTTGGGGAGAATCAAGGAAGTTTTGAAGGAATCGAAGCAGGGCCAAAAAATAGGGGAGCGCACCGAAAATAGAGAAAAAGCAGCGTCAGAAACAGAGGAAACCCAACACCAATAAAAGCAGTTAGAAAGTGGAAAAATTGTTGCGGAACAGTTGGAAAGTGGACAAGCGTCGACTTGGAGCAACAGTTGGATCAAGGACCAGCCAGGATTAAGTCAAGGAGAAAGTGTACAAACATAATACGATTAGGGTTAAGGTTTTTGTAAGGGATTTGTCCCAGTTTTGTATAAGTAGAATGTATTAGGACGACGAGGGGGTTGTCCTTTTTTGGTTGGTGTATATTTTTTGAGGTTGCAATAGGTTCTTTAATTGAGAAAATGTCATGTTGAGAGACTTGGGCGATATGTGGAGATCACGTGTAATAAAGGAAGAAATGTATAGTGCGCAACACTAAATTTTGCAAGAATATGAATAAAAATCCAAAGAAACAAATCTTTGTGGACGTACCCCAAGGGGGGGTGAACCACGTTATATCTGTGTTTTGTGCGAATGTATGCAGTGTTTATGATTTTATTTACTTTAGTAAGTTTATGATGAACATGTTAAATGATAAAGGTAATAACACTGCGCACTAAGAATAAACTAATGGAATATGCAAAATAGCATTAAGTAAATTAATGTCATAGCTAGTGTTTAGATCTGAAACTTATGGTACAGTAGGTGAATATATATCATGGAATACATGCATCTATAATGGTTAATGAAGTCTTTTTGGAATATTAGTGTGTTATTGGTCTAAACTAAGATCTAATGAGGGTTTGAGGGCTAACAATGATTAGATCAAATGCCTCTAAGAGAGAAACGCATCCCATCCCATGGTTGCAGACATCTGAGTCCCGCGGCCACCCATAAAAGCCATCTCAGGTGAGACTACGCAGTGCACTCTGTGCGTTGTGTTGCCTTATGGTATATAGAAGGGCTGATGGTAGAAGGGTATGTTGGTAATATTATAGTTAGAACCTGGGTCAACCCATAAGTAAACCAACAAATGTCTTCATCTTCCTTCATCTTCAATTGTTCAAACTTGGCTCTAAAAGTTTGAAGCCTGGCTCCTTTGACTTCCGCATCTCCTTCATAAATCTTCTAAAGTTTATCCCAAATATTCTCTGCACTATCGCAATGCATGACCTTGATAAATATTGAATCAGTCATACTACTTAGAATGGTTCCTTTAGCCTTTGAATTGTTTTTACTGAGTTTATTTCCATATTTGTCAGTTAGGGGAGTGGATGGTGTTGTATATCCATCTAATATTGACTGTCAAACATCAAATCCTTGTACCTGTAAAAAAGTTTTCATCCTTTTATTACATAATGCATAATTATGACCATAAAATATTGGTGCTCCAATCTTAGCGTAATCCATGATCTCCTTCCAGTGGTTAGACTGTTTCTTGAAGGAATTGCTTTGATACCAATTGTTGGAATACTAAGAGGGGGGCTGAATCAGTATGAGCACTTATACAATATGTAAACTTCAACTTTATCATCAATTTCATTAGTAGTATATCATCAATATATCATGAGCAGTATAAATCAACAATGCACAATAAACAAACACAAAACCACAATACACTAGAATTTACGTGGAAATCCAAATGGGAGAAAACCACAAAATTATTTTCTTATATATCAAAGAGTACATTCATTGGAAGCACCAAATTCCCAATTCTCCAGATACAACTGGAAGGAGGCTATAACCCCCTATTTACAGGCTCCAACCTGAAAGAAGCTACAACTCCCTGAATTCTCTGGATCCAACCAGAAGGAGGCTACAACCCCCTGATCTTCAGGCTCCAACCTAAAGGAAGATCCAACTCTATGTGTTCTCTGGAACCAATTGAAAGGAGGCTAAAACCCCCTTTCCTTACCCTGTCCCGCCTCCCTAAAATATAAGTGTAGACCAAACTATCACTACCATTGATATTGTCGCTGCTTCTGATAATCAACTAGTAATCAACCTGTCATCCAACCTATCATTGTCACATCAACCTATAACTGATCATCAACCATGCATCAATTGTGTACCAACACATGCATCAACCTGTAATCTGTCATTATCCCTTTCACTATCTCTGTCAATGATATATCAACCAGATCCACTCATATAGACCATATCAAGCATATGCCCAACATCAAGTATCCAAACCATGTACCAAATTGTACCTCAAGCATGCATCATACCATATACCATAATATATGCCTCAAATGTATGCCACTATCACAAATATGTGCCTCTAACAATGAACCATAACATCCATGAACTAAATACCGAGAGTATGTATCAAGCATGTATCAATATCACCAAGATGTAATCATGTACCAAAAAGAACCTCCAAGACATGCCTTAAGCATGTGCCATACCATCCATGATAAACACACATAAAAACATACCTTTACTCATGAAACCTGAAGCATACCGTCTCATATCATGTAACAACCCTGTTGTTGGGCTCTAAATATGTCCTAAAATTAACCTCTATGCATCAACCAAAGGTAGGCGTTGGCACAAGAATTTTACTTGTTGCCTACGTAGGTTCTTACCTTCTGTTTTCAATACCCAACCTCCAGAGATGCAACACCTATAAAGGAACAACAATCGTAAAGGGAACGACAGTTGTTCCTTTCAAATGAATAGAAACTACCCTCAAAGGAACAACAATCGCGCGAAAGGAACGACAACTGTTCCTTTCAAATGAACAACAACTACACTCAAAGGAACAACAGTCGTGTGAAAGGAACGACAGTTGTTCCTTTCAAATGAACAACAACTACACTCAAAGGAACAACAGTCACGTGAAAGGAACAACAATTGTTCCTTTCAAATGAACAACAACTACACTCAAAGGAACAACAGTCGTGCGAAAGGAACGACAATTGTTCCTTTCAAATGAACAACAACTACATTCAAAGGAACAGCATTCGCTACATTGGGCTGAACTAATGTTGAATTAATTGCATTGTAGTATTTGCCCAACTATTCAATTGTCAACCCGAGGAAGTCTTTTATTTCAAAGTTACCGTGCACAATATATGCAAGCAACAAATTCCAACTAACACTATTATCTATTTAATAAAATAAAACACATATCTTAAAATCAATCAAATCCGCTCTTGCTTGAAAATACACTCAGCTGAAATAAAACCACTACCACACTCTTAGATAAATTAAATGATTATTAACAAAATAAAGTAACAACAACATGAATTGAATCTTACTGTAAGAGCAATCTAATAAACAACACACAACTGTAAGCAGTGATCAACTAATCATAAACCAAGATAAATTAAGACAATGAAAAGAAAAATACAAGTAAATGAATAAGACCAACACATACCAGATTGAGGGGGCCCTACCTCACCTAGAATGCGTGGCCAAAAGACTTACAAGATTAAGAGAAAGTTGCACATAATTGCAGATCCATCAGCTCCTTTGTATTATTGAAGAAAACTCAGAAATTGCATAAGTTCAGCGCTTTCTTACAAATAAATTCTATATAATTTCATGAATTCCCCTCTCTTAATTGAAGAGGTCTTATTTATACAAATCAAATCCCCAAATCCCTGGGTTTCTCAAACAAATTGCTAAGTTTAGAGAACCGACCACAACTGTAAATCTGGAAAATACTCTTTTAAAGAACCAGCGATTTCTTTCAAACCGTAGCTCCAATTAGAAAACGACCCCATATGAACTCAATTGGGCCCATTCTGAACAAAACCCATGTCTCTGATTTTTGAGATTCATCCTCATCTATTCACAATATTCTACGCAAATTAGTCTCTCCTTATTTGCCACGTTTTTCACTGAAAACGGTTAACCATGAGTTGGAACTCACATGTGTCATTTGGAGGTTGGAACCTTGACTACTGCAACTATTGATACATAAAATCACTCGTCAAACCATCATCAGAAAAATCATGCATAATAGTCTTTAATTCATTAAAAATGAAGGAAGAATAATCATTATTAACCACTAAAGCATAACAAGAATAATATGTCATTTTATGAGCAGTTGTAGCAAATGTATGACAAATGGAATGATAAATGAATGATAATAGGATGGAGAAGGAATGAAATGGATGTCTATAGATGACGAAAATATGGACAAATATGTGACCCAACATCTGCCCCACACTGAAAATGTTGCATGTCCTCATGCAACTCAATACATTGCATTAACCAAGTTGTTAAGGACTCATTTGAATGTTGTTGATACAATGGATTTTCATGCAAAGCACAACTCAAATGAAGAAGGTATTTTGATAGTTTTATATGTCACAATTTAATGCACATTCTTGCCAAAAATCATAACAATCCAATACACAAATCCCGAGATATCCTCTTGTTGAAACTCCTTGTACTTTAAACTCTCCTGAAACAGTTATGACAACACCACATTTTTTTTCAAAGTACAAAGTGAATTTTGTAGGCATATTAATTCCATGCTTCATCATACCAAAAATCATGACAACCCAGTTCGTCATTTGGAAGATATGCCCAAATCAATTTTTGCACTTTTTGTAGAAAATAACATGCATGAGAAAAATAAATATGAAAGGCAAATGAGAGAACAAACCATCATGCATAGTAACCGCCCCACACTAATTGTATAGCATGTCCTCATGTTGCATTATGAAATCAAACTTAAACACAATATCAAAAGAGATCCTTTGCAGAAAATGCATAAGGAGACAATCATCTCTAAGTACCCCTTGCTTATGTATACAATAAAATCACCATCAAATTCCCTCAATAAGTTTTGTTTGTACTTTAAGGAAACGTTTTTAATGGGAAAACAATCTGCAAACCTTGAATCTGGTAATGAGCTTGCTGCAAAATGATTAGTACAGGATATCTTTTACTGTTGGTTGTAAATACCATATCAATGCTTGAATACCAATCCTCCAATCTTGGAAATCCATCAAATGTTATCTCGGAATGTGATTGCGCTGGCCATGTCATGAGTTTACCATCAAATGCTTAACCATATGTATTTGACAATCCACATACCATATGATATACCCTCAAATAATCTTATTTCACTTATGGGGATTGCAACCCTGTAATCATGGGATTCCAGATCTCAAAACAACTTGCTTTGTTTGTAGGTCACCTCACAGGTTTTCATTATTGATAACAAGACTTCTTTTCCATGAAAATTCATAACATTAAGATTGTAAAGACCAAATATTTTACCATCATTATGAAGTGCCCAAAATTTGTGAATCAATACATGCATTAGTGTATCATGAACCAAGAAAATGAACCACATACCTCTATATTTCTACCCATGTGTTTAAAAGAAAATGGCTTCTACAATAGTTTATTTTACTATAGGTTCTTGTGGACAGTCAACTTCCTTCTTCAAATAGATTCTTGGGCATGCATAGTAGCTGGTCCATTCTTCATGTAATGAAGATAAATCATAAAACAAATGTAGCCAACCAATGACAAAATCTGGAAATTCCAATAAGTTTTCCCAACACCCAGGTAAATTTGTTGCCACATGTACCAATGGTGACCCAATTTTCTGCCATATATTTCATGCTAGACTGTATTAGCATGCCAAAATCTGAGTACACAATGGAGATCTGAATTTTCCTTGGATATACCTTCACTTTCTAAGATTTCAACAATAAAATTATGATGCTGAGAATAGATGGTTGAATATGAAACCATGG
>SNQJ01S0039109.1:1337-52883 GCA_010110895.2 Picea sitchensis
TTGGACAGAAAGGAAACCCGGCTCCAGAACAGAACCATTGTACAGGTCAAGGTGCAGTGGAAACATTTTGGCCCAGATGAGGCTACATGGGAGATGGAAGATTCCATGAAACTGGCATATCCGATTTTGTTTACTTCTTTACATGCAATTCATGTTAGTAGCTAAGAACATCGAGGACGATGTTCCTTTTTAATGGGGAGGGAAATATAACACCCTGTTTCCCCCAACTTCTAAATATGACTGGACTAGCCAATAACTATGGCAAACTCATAAATGTGAATATGTGATTTAAATGGACCTTGAGGAAGAAGTCAATGAATGTGAATAACATTATGAATTTATTGCAGGACTGTTGATGAGGGGATGTGTAGAAAAGAGACCACGATGGCAGTGGAAGGGACCTGAAAAGGTGGCGTTAACTTCCACCGAGAATTAAATACCATATTTGGACTCCACTGGCCCGGAGAACCAAAAGCGGCTCGTTGGCCCTGAAATTCAATGCCTCACAGGCTGGTAGGAGGATGGCTTGATGAGGGATGGGATGGTGAACCGCCCATCCGTAGAGCCATCAGGCCTGATCGACGCGAGGGTAATCGTGCCACACGCAACCTCGCGAGAGGATAGGGTGTATGGCAGAGATGATTGAAAGGGGAAACGCGAGGGGAACTCTGGCATTACACAGAGTGAGTGATAGCAAAGAGGAAGGATTGCAACCTTCGCTCCTGGTCACTGGCAAACAGAGAGACGCAGTCTCAGAGCATCGTGGTCTCAGCTCGGGGGTGGCTAGTGGTAAATCCGTTGGGAGTCGTTGAGCCTATGGTTGGGTGGAAACGAGCACCCCTCTCAGTAGTTACACCCATTTCTGAAGTCATTTCTGATAAGTGTTTTATATATATTACATCTTGAAATTCATAGACTGGTATATGTATATATATATATATATATATATATATATATGCTCATAGAACTGTCAAATTATGAATGATTTCTGTGTAAAAATGTTTGTGCATGTGTGATAGGAATGAATAGGTATATGCTCATAACAAAGGAAACCACACATGATGTGCGTGGATAAAGAAATGGTATTCTGCCTAGATTGAACTAAGTAAGGTTCCCAGCCCATTCTCAGGAAGTTGCTTTCCCTTATCTGTCTCAGGGATACCCGGTACAGATCTCTTCACAGAGATTTCCTCCTTAGAAAGGTTCACAAAGAACCCAAAAAAAAAGGGACTTGAACGCACAAGTCTTAACAACCCTGTATAAAGAGGAATGACCCTCTTAAATCCCGCAGTAGCAGCGTAGGGACAAGTACTAATCAACGGATGAGATCTTGTCTGAGAGTCTGCGGTCATTCATGATCGATTAAACCGAAGGAATGAACGAGGGCGTTAAGTGCCATTAACCCTTTTTCCTCTATCTTCGTGAATAGAGAAGAAATCTGAATCGTAGACCCCCAGGCTCCATGAGAGCATCTGTACCGTTGATTTTTCCACGTCCAAAGAGCAGTAGAAAAGGGTGCGGCATCAAGACCGATCTGAATCGTCAGATCTGAACTAGGAATCCCGACATTCGTTAGATCTTTAGGTAGATGGACAAGGATTAAGCCTCGTGAATGGGGGAAAAATGGATCAAAGCCATCCATCCGAGGAGGACAGGTGGCAGAGATCCAGGGAACTCGTGAACTCGGAGGTTCGCGAGATGGGAGTCCAAAAGTTGGATGTCCCAAGTCGCGAGTGGCGAAGTCATGAAAGGATCCGAGGAGGACAGGTGGCAGAGATCCAAGGAACTCGTGAACTCGGAGGTTCGCGAGATGGGAGTCCAAAAGTTGGATGTCTCAAGTCGCGAGTGGTGAAGTCGCGAAAGGATCCGAGCCGTCCATCCGAGGAGGACAGGTGGCAGAGATCCAAGGAACTCGTGAACTGGAAGGTTCGCGAGATGGGAGTCCAAAAGTTGGATATCCCAAGTCGCGAGTGGCGAAGTCGCGAAAGGATCCGAGTCGTCCATCTGGGGAGGACAGGTGGCAGAGATCAAGAAGATCTCGCGAAATCAAAAGTTCGCAGGGTGAACGCCCAAATATTTGGTGTCAAAAGTCGCGAGACACAAGGTAGCGAAGCAATGAAGTGGCGAGAGGATGTGAGTCGTCCATCTGGGGAGGACAGGTGGAGGAGATCCAGAGATATCGTGAACTCGGGAGTTCGCAGGGTGAGATCCCAAGTATTGGGCATTCAAAGTCACGAGGACGCGAGAAGCAAGAAGGTAATAACCGTTGGATCTGGATCATGGGAAGACCATTGGATCCGCACGTGGGATCGTGTATCGGAGCCTCGCGAGAAAAGGCCCGAGAATTTGGCCGCGGGAATCACGAGGTTGCGAGTAGCGAAATCCCTCGGGGAAAAGTCAGCAAGTTGACTGACCATCGGGTCTCGGGGATCCGAGAACCCAATGTTCAACCGTTGAACTCGCGAAGTCAGGAGTTCTGATTCCCCGATAAATCAAGGAAGGGGGATCGCGTGAGAGAACTGTGGGAGAAGATGTCACGATAGGGAACAAAAGAACCTTGGAGTTCTTCGGACTGAGAAGAAGAAGATCCTGTGAGCAGACGTGCCCGTGGTTGGCGCGCCTGCGTCAGGTGGGACATAAGACCACGGTTATGTATAGAGAATCGGGTAGGTGAATAGAAGACCTGTGATTCGGGGATTGGCATTTTGTTGCTACAAGCTCCGGGAATTCTCATTATTGAGAATACAACCAAAAATTTTGATTTATGGTAGTGGATATGTTACACAGGTCACATGGACCTTCTGATGGCTCTCGGGCTTTGAGATCTACTCTTAGCCAGGATTTGGTTAAGGTCATGGGCGCGAGCCTAAGGTCTCATGGACCACTAGTTTGAAGGAAATGCCTTCCTAGTTCGTAGAACTTTAAGTTCTGAAGTAAGATAGGGAAATATCTTAGAATTATCGAGGTGGTAGCAGTTCCAAGAGGCTTGCTTCAACTCTGGAAACTGTGAGGTAATTCCCTGGGAAAAACATCTTTGAGGGTTAAACTGGAGCATATGGAAAATCAAGCAGAAGCATAAGACTCACAAAGAAGCAAACACATACACATGACTTAACCATTTCAATACAGAAACCATCTATATATATATATATATAAATACATGCATGCAACCATTATTCCCAATTCAATGTATAGAGTATGAAAACACTTATCAGAACTAGATAACGTGAAGTGACTGCAGAAAGGGGTGCCCGTTTCCACCCAACCATAGGCTCAGTCACTCCTAACGAATTTACCACTAGCCACCCCCGAGCTAGACCACGATGCCCTGCGATGGAATCTTTTCTTCCGGCTCACTCACAGTAGGGACGGAGGTTACTCTCCTCCTCCCATAGGATCTTGGCAACAGTTTACAAAATACCAAGCAAGGAGGACCAACCTCGTTTATGAGCTTGTATCATGAACCTGCTAGCCATTTCCTATGACCAGAACACACTCATCCCTTAGTTCTTCCTTGAACCCGAGAGCTTAGTCGCTCCTCTGCCCTCTTTGTAGGTCTTCGTCCACCCACCACACTTTCCTTTCTTGCCTTCCTCAACAAGATTGTGTGTGGCTCTAATTCCCATCCCGTGGTCAAGTATGAGAGCTTTACAGATGGGTGCTCGGCCCCATCCCCTCATTAACTCTTGAAGAGGTCTTCCCACCTACTAACCTGACTGTAATTCATTTATGGGTCAGAGGTCTGTTCTGGTCCTCAGAAATTAAATCCAGTAAGGTATTGATTTTGGTGGAGGTTAACACAACCATTCCTGGTCCCCTTCACCCTCTCTTTCATAGCATTTGTGGTCTCTCTTAGCACATCCCCTTTCCAACAGTCATGCAACACTTATCCGTTTTCTAGTAAGTAACAAAATTTACATTCATTGACCTTTTAAACAAAGGTCCATTAAATCAAACATTCACACATATTGAGTTTGCCATAGTCTCTTGGCCCATATAATTATATTTATGAACAAGGGGAAACAAGGGTGTTACAATAGGTATGTGTTTAACCTGTTTGGAGGAGCAATCGGTTGGTTGAAAAAAATACAGTATGTAGTGGCACTTTCAACTACAAAATTGAATACATGGCAGCGATTCATGCAAGCAAGGAATCAATATGGTTACAAATATTGTGTTCAGATTTTGGGTTGGTACAACAAGCTGTAAGGATAGATTGTGACAATGACAATGCAATTTTTCTAGTGAAGAACCTAGCTTATCATTCAAAGACAAAGCATATTGATATTCCATATCTCTTTGTGAGAGACATGGTTGAAGAAAAGAAAGTGTTACCGATGAAGGTGGACACTTTGAAGAATGTTGCAAATTCATTAACAAAATCTGTGAGCACTAAAAAGTTCTCTTGGTGTAGAGGATCCATGGGCATTGTTGCCCTGGATTGTTGAGTATGTAACCCTGTAACCCCCTGTATGCAAAAAAAACAAAAAGTGGGAGAATGTTGGGTATGTGTTATATTCTTTACCTCGGGAAACATGGCACATTTTTGCCTCGTTTTTTGTGTCTCCTTGATTTTTGTGTCCATTGTTGGGAGGTTTTTCGGCACATGGTTTTTGCCGATGATTTTTTATTTTCGGTTAAGGAATTAGGGTTGTTGACTAATACAGGTCATTGGGTTAGGGTTTTGGATGCCACTAGCTCCTATATGTATATTGTATTGTAAACAATGTATCACTGTGAATGAATATAAAATATGCTGGTTTTCCCGGTTTGGGTTTCCAACAGAAAAATATCTGTGTAATGTGTATTTTCCATTGTATCTTTTCAGTTCTTTTATTGAAAATCTATTTGCAGTAAAATATTGTACAAGGTTAAAATCAACATTTGGTTTCAGAGCTTTGTTGGCTTCAGGGGGATCCCCTTTGTGGTCAAGGGTTTCGCTTGGGAATGTGATACACCTTGTTTTTTTTTTTGACAAGAGCGAGTAATGGATTTTTCATTAAAGAAAACATTGGCGAAGCCATTGATATGGTTACAGAAGAACTGATATTTGTTTTACTTAAACGATTACACTACCTGGAGGCTATGCCTTCCTACCAGGCAAAGGAAAGAGAAAACTAACTGAGTTATTTAGTGCGGAGGCTTCTATACAAAACGCCTACTTCATTGTTAAGGTTTCAGATAAGCATTGCATGCCTCTGAACTGTTGAGCAGATTACTTTGGGTCATCCTACTTGGGTTGGTCCCTTTCGGTCTTCCATTCCTTCTTCAACTGTTTCATTTTTCCTTCCAACTTATTGACTCTGTTTTCGAAGTCTTGTTTGGGATCTCTGAGCTTCTTACGTAACTTCCCAAGCTCCTATGTTAACCCGAATTTTGTTGTGGTGATATCGGATTCGAGCATTTCCAAGTGCCTTCCAACATCAATATCTAAGTTTTAGAGAAAATCTAATTGATGGTGCAACATATTCTTGAGGTGTTTCAGGTCTTCATCTAGCGCATTCAACCTTTCTTCAGTGGTGGGTTTGTTGCCCGAGTTGTACGCCATCTTCTTCTCCTTCCTTGATGCTCCTGGATTGCTACAGTTGTGCGCACACTTCTCTCTGTCTCTGCTTGACTATCTCTCTTGTCTTCGTAAGCTGTGGGAATGAGGAGGTCCTTCCTTACTTCCCTTTTTATCTGCAACATCTTCCAGGCTCGGCTCCCCTAAGCGATCTGGAATGATGGCTTTCCCTAAGAGTTCAACATCCAAATGATGTTTACATCCCTCCATTCTAACATTTGATTTGTCTTTACCTGCCTCGATTTCTCCCCTATGTCTTGTCTCTTGTTCTTTGCAGCCTTTCCAGCTCGTGCCCCTTTCAACTAATGGTCTTTTCCCCCAACTCCCAAGGCAGATCCATTCTAGTTGTGATTCCATTTATTTGTAAGGTTCCAATATGAGAGTTGGCTCCTTTGTTGGCCTATGCGTCTGTTGACGCGTTCAGTCTCTGGAGGACATGGTAAAGCTTGTAAGTACGGATACTTCCAAGAAGGAGATGGATTTTCTCTAGAAGGTGATGGAGTTTTGTAGTTTTGACTCTGCTACAAAGGATTAGGGCTTGGATTACTAACATGGAGTCCCCTATTATCACCAGATCTTGGATGTTGTGGTTAATTGCTTGAGTTAGTCCTTGCCAGAGGGCCAGTGATTCTGCTATGTTGCTCGATTCTCTTCCAATTCCCCAGGCAAAGCTGAGCTCCGGGTGACCTGTTGGGCTTTCCAGGACTCCTCCACCCCTTGTTGGGCCTGGGTTTCCTTTGGAGGCCCCGTCAAAGAACAAAATATGCATGTTTTCCTTTCTCTTCCAATCATTGAAGTCTTACTTCTCCTTTCGTATTTCCCATATTTCCTGGTGAAGGTTGCTGCCTGTTTTCTGTTGTTGATCTTTGAGTTTAAAGTGGTCAATAAAATGTTCCTCTTCTGGCTCCAGGGGCTTTGATTTTTTAACTTTGCAGAAGTAGGGGGCTGACTCCCGCAAAAATGCCTTTATCTTGGTTGCAACATGAGTTGGACTGTTTTTGGTCTCCCTAAAAAATCTGTTGTTTTTCTCAAGCCAAATCTTCCAGAGTATAAATTTAGGAAGAGTTCTCCAAAGCGTGGATATTTGGCCTTTTTTTGCTGTCTGGAAGGGACAGAAGGAATTCCAGTTTTGGAGCAGGATGTTGGCTTCTTGTGGGAGCTTGAGGGTGAAACCCAGGGCTAGCTTCCAAACTTCCTTGGAGTAGACACAGTTTAGGAGCAGAGGGTCAGTGGTTTCCTCTTCTTGAAGGCAGAGGGGACATCTGTGAGGACCTTCCCATCCTCTTCGTCTTAAGTTTTCTCTAGTGAGGATACCTCTATGAGCCATGGTCCAAAAAAAATGTCTATCTTTGGGATAGATTTGGTTGTCCAGATTGCTTTCCAAATTGTTGGATCTGGGGGAACGTTTGGGATAGAGATTATGTGTTGATACCTGGCTGTTGTAGTGTAAGTTCCAGAGTGTGTTCCCCAACCTCTCTTGTCTTTTTTCCTTTGTTTTAGGGGGAATTTCCCTTGTAGGAAGAACTCCAGAGTGTTCCAATCCTCTTCTAAGTTTGGAGGTATGTTATCCATTCCCCAATTTTGCAAGGATTTTGGTTCATCCTTTCCCCAAACTGAAATATCCCACAAACTATTTAAATTTTGAGTTTTCATCCACACTTTGAGTTGGTTTAAATCTTGTCTCAAGCCTAGAGGAGGGTCTCCCATTATTGAGTCTTCCCAAACGGTGATCTCTTTTTCGTTTCCTGGTATCCATGTAAGATGGGGGCTAAAGTGTTTCAAATCCTTCTGACATAGAGAGAATATTGAGGATCCTTTCTCCACCATTACTGGGCGATCTAGGCACTTTTTCCTTGGACCTCAAAAGTACTTACTCCAAAGCGCTTTTTTACTCCAGGAAGGGGTCCCTATGATTAGATTCCAAAGTATATTTTCTCCTAATGATAGATTTTGTGCCTAGATGTTTTTAAAAGGAAGGCCTCCTTCTAAGACAAGTTTGGAGATTTTCCCCCAGCTTATTAGGTGCAGTTTTTTCCCTGATTGCTTTCCTCCTTCCCAAAGAAATCTTCTGAACAGAGTTTCAATTTTTTGGATTGTGGAAACAGGGGCAAGTAACAAGGAGCTTTGGTAGATCGGAATGCTTGCTAGAATTTCTTTGATTAGGACCACTTTGCCTGCAAGATTTAGCCAGCTTGTTCCCCAGGAGTTTATTTTATTTTTTAACTTGTCTATCATCAGGTTCCAGTGTGAAGCCTTTGGCTTGGATTTGAAGATTGAGACTCCTAGGTATTTAAAAGCCTTCTAGTTGGTGCAGGCTTCCATTCCCAAAATTCTCGAGATGTCTAGCATTTCCCTTGGAGTGATGTTCCATCCAAAGCTCTTGCTTTTAATTAGGCTTATGGAATTGCCATAGATTTATGTGTAGGCATCTAATTCATTTTTGAATTTTCTTGTTGTTTGCAAACTTGCCCCTCCCATCAGCAACGTTTCATCTGCAAACTGGGCATGATTTATGTCCTTTACCCCGTGGGCTATCCTCAGGCCTAGGAGGTTTTTTTGCGTCTGGAAGTGGTCTAATTGGAAGCTTAGCATTGAGGCCTGGATGGCATAAAGAAGAGGAGAGAGGGGGCAGCCTTGCCTGAGTCCTCTGGAAGCTTAAAAGAACTTATTAGTCCTTCAATTCACTAGCGGTGCTATCCACGGGGAGCCAATGCAAGCTTTTATCCAATCTATAAATGCTTGGGCAAATCCAAAATTTTCCATGACTCTGAACAGGAAGTTATGTCTAACTTGGTCAAACGCATTAGTAAGATCAAGCTTTATAATCATACCTTTGTCTTTCCTTCGGATGCTTGAGTGTAGAGCTTCTTGAACTAGGATGATATTGTCCACTATATGCCTACCTTTTATAAACCCTCCTTGGTTTTCAGGGATGATTGCAGAGAGAATTTTTTTTATTCTGGTGGCTATTGCTTTTGTGAGGGTTTTGTAACTTGTGTTACAAAGGGAGATTGGTCGGAATATACCAAAATTGACTGCTCTTTTTTCTTTTGAGATAAGAGCAAGGAAAGACGAATTTGTTCCTCCTAACTTGCTGCATAGTTGGGATTTCCGAAATCAGTTTCGTAAGGTCTGATTTGATTATGTCCCAACTATGTTGAAAGAATCTGGCTGTGAAACCACACGGGCCTGGGGCTTTGTCTAGGTTCATTTGGTCAAGTGCCTCTTTTATTTCTTGTTGGGTTACTGCCTTTGTTAATCTCTTGTTGACATCATCATTGATGAGGGAAGGGACGAGTGAGAGGGGGTAATCATTAGAGTCGATTGCATACCGTTGAGTTTCTGTGTATAGAGCTTCAAAAGCGTCTTCTGCAACCGCTTTTATGCTTTCAAAGTATGTTCTTGTTTTGTCTTGAACCTGAATTTACGTGAATTTCTTGTACTCCTTCCTTGCCTTAGCTTGTTTGTGAAAGTAGCTAGTGTTTTTATCTCCTGCTTCCAACCATAGGCTTCTTGATTTCTGTCGCCAGTAATTTTCCTCCTCTCGGCAGGCTTTGTACCAATTTCTTTGGAGTTGGTCTTCCTGGTGCAAAATTTCTTGAGTGATTTCCTTATTTTCCATTTCTAGTTGATGGTTCCCTAGTTTTTTTTGGGCTTCCTGGCGATTTGTAATTGGGTTTGAATGGGTTTTTACCCAAGATTTTAATGTTGCCTTTAGTCTCCTGAGTTTTTCTTCCCAAACAAAGAAGGCTGAGCCTCTTACTGTGTCATTCCAATTTTTTGTAACCAACTTCTGGTAGCCTTCATCATGGATCTAGGCTGGATTGAATATGAAAGGGATTGGTCCTAGATTCTTGTCAGGGGAGAAATCTAAGAGGATTGGTTTGTGGTCTGACACGCTGTGCGGGAGGATCGAAAGGGAGGGTGTGAGGCCGAGAAGTAAGAAGGAGCTTTGGACTAAGAACCTGTCCAATCTAGCAGCAATGTGCCCCGGGCCTACCCTCTTGTTTGACCATGTGAATTTACCTTTTGTTGGTTTGATGTCTTCCAGCTCCCACTCGGACATGATATCTTCTACCCATTTTCCTGCTGGGTCTTTCACAATGGAGCCATATTTTTTCTCGGTTAGATCTAGGGTCACATTTAGATCCCCTCTGATAATGATATTGTCTAGATCCTTTTGCCACAAAAAAATCTTTTAGGGAATCCCAACAAATTCTTTTCTCCTCTAATAGAACTGGCACATAAATATTGAAGAGACTTACCTATTGGTTTGTTTCTCTGTGAAGGAGGTTGGTGTAGATCCAGTGCATTCTTGCTTCAAAATTGACTAGGTCGAACTTCATAGTGTTCCAGAGGGTGCCAATACCTCCCGAGGCTCCTCTTGCGCTTTCAACTATTCCTTGGCTTATTTTCCAAATTGCTTTTGTTGTTTTGAGGAAGTCTTGCTCTTCCATCTTGGTCTCCTGGAGTAGTAGGATATTGGACTTAGAGGTTTTTATGATATCTTTTAGTGCTTCTTCCTTCGTTTTGTTGTCGAACCCCCTACAATTCTAGGATGTTAGTTTCATGATTTACCTGGGGGGGATGCGTGGGCTCCTTGAAGAGCCTTGGAGTGATTCCTTGTCTGTCTTACACTGATCAGGTGTTTGACTGTTGGTTGCGAGCCATTCAGGACATATTTATGTGTTTCTTTATCTTTTTTTTTTTTTTGATTTCCTTCCTCTTCTTGCATTTTTTGGGGTGGCCAAGGTGTCACTTGCCCCTTCATATTCACTTTCTAAGGAGACCTCTCCTTCCTCTATGTCCGGATCCACACCCTTTCTTTCTCCCATCTTGGCTTGCTCTTCTTCTATCTCTGGGGCCGGTATCTCTCTGGTTTCTAGATTTGATTTCCCTTGTGGTTCTTCGACTGGTTGGCCTTCCTTAGGGGCTTCTCTTACCGTTGTTCCTGCTTGATTCTAATCCAACAGTCTGATACTCTTTTATGTCCTTACTTCTGGTTGGTTTCCTTTTTTTGTGGACTGTGCGGGGATTATCTTATCGTTCCTTGGTCCTTTTGCTCTGGATGAAGCTTTCCCTTTCCTTGGCTATTTCCACCCTTCTCCATTTTCTTTCTCCTTGATTTGGATTTTAGGGCAGTTTCGTTGGAAGTGGTTGTATTCATAGCATCCTCTGCATTTGAAAGGTAATTGTTCATAATATAGCTTCTAAAAGTGATGCCATTCTCCAACCTTTAAATTGATTATTTCTAGAAGGTCCACTTCCACACAAATGCACGTGCATGAGTATTGATCTTTTGTATCCGCTCTATCAATATATTGACCTAGTCCATTCTCGATTTCCTGGAGTAAAGAGGGGTTCCAACAATGAAGAGGGAGATTGGGGAGTTTGAACCAGATGGGGACGTCCTTGGAAACTTTGACCGCCAGGTCAAAGCTTGGTGTCCAACGATTCAAGTATATCCCTTGTGTGCCCATGAAGTACGACCCATTTCTGAAGATGAGGTCTTTGTTTTCCTGAGAGATGAATTCAAAGATAAAGAATCCTCTTCCCACCGCATAGCAAGTTACACTGCTCTTGATCAGCGTTCTCCAGCTTCTTTGGATCCAGTTATCCGTGGTTCAGAATGATGGCCAAAGCCCCATGAATTGTCCGAACAATCCTCGGTCTGACAGTGATATCGCTACACGCATTGGGTGATCCAGGGGTAGGTCAATTTCGGGGATCGAATCGAGCTTCTTGGTGAAGCTTGGGGGTTCCGCAGGGGGGAGATTCTTGCCTTGGGAGGTCAGGAGCTTGCGGAAGGAGGTAGCAGGAGAAGGAGGGGGCGACGGCTCCCTCCTCTGGGGGCTGCCATAACAGCAGCAGGGGGTCTTCAGCAGCGAAAACCATAGGCGGCTCTCAGCAACAAGCTCCAAGATTATTCTCGTTCCCCTCCGAGAAATCGTCCTTTTAATGTGATACGCCTTGTTACAGTGGGAGATTAGTGGTATTGATTTTTCAAGTGAAAAGAAATGGCGAGCAGTTCAAAAATGGAGATCGACAAGTTTAATGGCCAAAGTTTTGCATTGTGGAAGCTCAATATGGAAGATCTGTTGGTCGACAGAGATCAATGGATCGCGGTGGATCTAGGTATTGCACATACATGAACTTTAACAGATGCCTGGAAAAAGTTGGATCGAAAGGTGAAGAGCACAATCCGACTATGTCTCTCAGATTCAGTATCACTGAATGTGTTAGAGGAAGCTACAACCAAATATTTATGGGATAAATTAGGGAAGTTGTATCATTCTAAGTCCCTAATAAATAAACTTTTCCCAAGAAAGAAGTTGTATAACCTGAGGATGAGAGATGGAGACTCGGTGGCAGAGCATTTGAAAGCCTTCAATACTGTGGTAAGTCAATTAGTATCTGTTGAGATTAAAATTTCAGATGAAGATAAGTGTATCAGAATACTGTGCTCTTTACCATACACGTGGGATAGTCTAGTTGTGGCCATAGGTAGTAATACAACTTACTTGAAGTTTGATGAAGTGGTCTCATCCCTGTTGTCGGAGGACATGAGATGGAAGAAATGGAAGGACAAAGTACAGACGCATTATTTGCAAGAGGACGCTCCCAAGAAAGAAATAGATCTAAGTCCTCAAGTGGGAGATCTAAGTTTAAGGGTAAATCTAAATCTCCTGGACATTTTGTAAAGGTATGTTGGAGATGTCGAAAAGAAGGGCACTACAAGAAGCAATGTAGATCCAAAATTGAGAAAAAGAAGGGATCTGAAGAAGCTCCTTCTACAAAATAAAAGACCTCCAAGGAATAAGGAGGGGATGTGTACTTGGCTTCTTCAAGCACACATGCAGATCATGAGGCATGGTTGGGTTACTCGGTTCATCCTTTCATATGACTCCACACAGGGAGTGGTTCTATGATAATGAAAGGTATGATGGAGGTAATGTTTTTCTAGGTTATGATTCGACAACCAAAATCACAGGATGAGTAAAAGTCAAGTTGAGGCTCATAGATGGAAGGATTAGAAAACTACCTGGTTTTCTGCACATGCCAGGTTTGGCCATAAATTTGATTTATGTAATAAAAATGGACGACGCAAGGGTAAAAACAATATTTGAAAAGGAAACATGCAGGATGGTTCGAGGAGCAATGGTGTTGCTTAAGGGAGTTCGATTTGGAACTCTATATAAGTTGTAAGGAAGAACTATTAGTGATGGGTGTAATAGTTCTATTGTTCCTTATATTGGAGTTGAAGAAGAAAGAACTCCTACAGTATCTGGAGAAAATGTTATGATGTGGCATCAAAGAATAGGGCATATCAGAGAGAAGGGTCTTCGAATACTACACGGAAAAGGTATGGTTGATGGTCTGTCTAATTGCTCTCTGGATTTTTCTTTATGTGAACATTGTGTATATGGGAAGCAGAATCGGGTAAGATTCCCCTCTAGTGCAACGAGGGCAAAAGGAATTTTACAGTTATTTCACAGTGATGTGTTTGGACATGTGTTGGTTCCATCATTGGGAAAATCTGTGTACTATGTCTCATTTATGGATGACTTCTCTAGGAATACCTGGATATATTTCCTTAGGAAGAAATCTGAAGTCTTTGACAAATTAAAGAGTTTAAGGATCTTGTTGAGAATCAAACAGAGAAAAGAATTAAAGTGTTGAGGATAGATAATGGCGGAGAGTTCTACGGGAATCAATTTGAAGAATTATGTAAGAAGTGTGGTATAGAAAGGCATAAGACTAATCCATATACACCTCAACAAAATGGAGTTGCAGAAAGGATGAACATGAAACCGATGGAAAAAGCAAGGTGCATGCTCGGTGTTGTCAGGTTAGGGCAATAATTTTGGGCAGAGGCAGTGGGTACTACATGTTACTTGGTCAAGAGATCACCCTCATCAGCATTGGATGACAAGACTCTACAAGATGTATGGACTGGTAAGAAACCTTCTCTCACACATGTCAAAGTATTTGGTTGTGAGGCCTATGTTCATGTTCTAAAGGAAAACACGAGAAAGATAGATAAGCATGCTAAAAAGTGTAGCTTTATTGGGTATAAAGATGGTCTCAAAGGTTATAAGATTTGGAACCCATAAACTAAGAAGGTTGTGTATAGCCGAGATGTGGTATTTAGAGAAATGAAGGTTGTTGTTAAACAAGAAGTCCTACCAAGTAAGGAAGAACCAGAGAAAATTGAGTTTGATTTAAAGGATGATGAATCAAACTCTACAGAAGAACAAGAATCGGAAGAAGAATATCCTCATACTCTAGTATTGAGGAGATCGGTTCGAGAAAGAAGGTTACCGGAAAGGTATACTCAATCTGATTTCCATTCAAATTTTGCTTTGTCTATTACTTATGATGATCCTAGAACTGTCCGGGAGGCAGTGGATTCATAGGATGGAAAGCTCTGGAAAAAGGCCATGGATGGAGAAATGGAAGCCTTAGATAAGAACGAGGCTTGGGATCTAGTGGAGTTTCCGACTGGAAGATATCCCATTGGAAGCAAATGGGTATTTAGAAATAAACTGAATGCAAAAAGAAAAGTGGAGAAATACAAAGCTCGGTTAATAGAAAAGGGTTGTTCCCAGGTTGAGGGAATTGATTTTGGTGAGATTTTTTCTCATGTTTCCAAGTTAACGTCTATAAGATTTAATTTATCTGTTATTGCTGCATTTGATTTTGAAGTAGAATAGATGGATGTGAAAACAACATTCCTACATGGGGATATGGAAGAAGAAATCTACATGAAGCAGCCAGAAGGCTTTGCTATGAAGGGAAAGAAGGAGTTGGTATGCAAGCTGAAAAAGTCTCGATATGGTTTAAAACAATCACCAAGGATGTGCTATCAAAATATTGATACTTATATGTTGGGACTTGGCTTCACAAGAAGCAAAGAGAATCGTTGTGTGTACTTTAAATTAATTAGTGATCATTTGATTTATTTGGTCTTTTATGTGGATGACATGTTGCTGATAGGAAACAACAAGGAGATTATCCAGGATGTGAAAACTCAATTGTCCTCTAAATTTGACATGAAGGATTTCGATGCTTCAAATTTAATTTTGAGCATGTAAATTAAAAGAGATCGGAAAAGCAGGAAACTCTGGTTAAATCAGAGAAAATACGTCGAGACAATATTGCAAAGGTTTAATATGCAGGAATGTAAACCGGTCAAGGTCCCTATTTCTATTGGTGTAAATTTGTCTATGGATTAGTGTCCCAAGACACAAGAAGAGGAGGAGGACATGTCTCATGTTCCATATGTGAGTGTAGTTGGAAATTTGATGTATGCAATGATCTGTACTAGACCGGACATTGCACATGCAATGGGATTTTTGAGCAGATATATGTCAAAATTGGGGAAGGAGCATTGAACAACAATAAAAAGGATTTTCAGGTATTTGTGTGACACTGTTAGTTATGGCTTGTGCTACCAAGGAAGACCAGGATTGGAAAGAGTGTCTGACATACATGGCTTTGTAGATGCAGACTGGGCAGGAGATCTACAAGTGGGTATTTGTTTAACCTATTTGGAGGAGCAATCAATTGGATGACAAAAAAAAAGGATGTAGTCTCACTTTCAACTACAAAAGTTGAATACAAGGCATCCACTCATGCAAGAAAGGAAGCAGTATGGTTACAAATATTGTGTTTAGGTATTGGGTTGGTCCAACAAGTTGTAAGGATAGATTGTGACAGTCAGAGTGCAATTTTTATGGCGAAGAACCTGGCTTATCATTCAAAGACAAAGCATATTGATATTCAATATCACTTTGTGAGAGACATGGTTGAAGAAAAGAAAGTGTTACTGATTAAGGTGGACACTTTGAAGAATGTTGCAGATTCATTAACAAAATCTATTAGCACTGAGAAGTTCTCTTGGTGTAGAGGATCCATGGGCATTGTTGCCCTGGATTGTTGACTATGTAACCATGTAACCCCTTGTATGAAAAAAAACAACAAGTGGGAGAATGTTGGGAATGTGTTATATTCTTTGTCTCATGAAACGTGTGGCATTTTTGCCTCGTTTTTCATGTTGCCTCGATTTTCATGTCCATTGTTGGGTGATTTTTCGACACATGGTTTTTGCTGATGGTTTTCTATTTCCGGTTAAGGAATTATGTTTGTTGACTGATCCAAGTCATTAGGTTAGGGTTTTGGATGCAGTTGGCTCCTATATGTGTATTGTATTGTAAACAATGTATCACTATGAATAGATATAGAATATGTTGGTTTTCCCGGTTTGGGTTTCCACGGGAAAAATCTTTGTGTAATGTGTCTATTTTCCATTGTTTATTTTTTGTTCTTTTATTGAAAATCAATTTGCAGTAAAATATTATACAAGGTTAAAATCAACATTTGGTTTCGTAGCTTTGCTGGCTTCGGGGGGATCCCTTTGTGGTCAAGGGTTTGGCTCAGGACTATGATAAGCCTTTTTATAGTGGGAGATCTATGGTATTGATTTTTCACATGAAAAGAAATGGCGAGCAATTCGAAAATGTAGATCAAGAAGTTTAATGGGCAAAGTTTTGAGTTGTGGAAGCTCAAGATGGAAGATTTATTGGTAGACAAAGATCAGTGAATCGTGGTGGATCCAGGTACTGCACCTATAGGAACTTCAGCAGATGACTAGAAAAAGTGGGATCGGAAGGCGAAGAGCACAATCTGACTATGTCTCTCAGATTCAGTATTACTGAATATGTCAGAGGAAGCTACAATGAACGATTTATGGGATAAGTTGGGGAATTTGTATTAGTGTAAGTCCCTAGTAAATAAAATTTTCCTGAGAAAGAAGTTGTATAACCCGAGGATGAGAGATGGAGACTCGGTGGCAGAGCATTTGAACACCTTCAATACTATGGTAAGTCAGTTAGTATTTGTTGAGATTAAAATTTCATATGAAGATAAGTGTATCATTTTATTGTGCTCTTTACCATACTCATGGGATAGTCTGGTTGTGGCCATAGGTAGTAATGGAACTGCATTGAAGTTTGATGAAGTGGTCTCATCTTCATTTTTGGAGGAGATGAGACGAAAGAACATTGAAGGAAAGAGGACAGACGCATTATTTTCAAGAGGACGCTCCGAGGAAAGAAATAGATCTAAGTCCTCAAGTGGGAGATCTAAGTCTAAGGGCATATCTAAATCTCCTGGAAAGTTTGTAAAGGTATGTTGGAGATGTGGAAAAGAAGGGCACTACAAGAAGCAGTGTAGATCCAAAATTGAGAAAAGGAAGGGATCTGAAAAAGCTCCTTCTATAGAAGAAAATACCTCCAAGGCTGAAGTAGGGGATGTCTACATGGCTTCTTCAAGCATGCATGCAGATCACGAGGCATGGTTGGTTGACTCAGGTGCATCCTTTCATATGACTCCCCACAGGGAGTGGTTCTATGATTATGAAAGGTATGATGGAGGTAATGTTTTCCTAGGTGATGATTAGACAACCAAAATCATAGGACGAGGAAAAGCCAAGTTGAGGCTCATAGATGGAAGGATTAGAAAACTACCTGGTGTTCTGCACATCCTAGGTTTGGCCAGAAATTTGATTTATGTAAGCAAAATGGACGATGCAGGGGTAAAAATAATATTTGAAAAGGAAACCTTTAGGATGGTTCGAGGAGCAATGGTGTTACTGAAGGGAGTCCAGTTTGGAACTCTATATAAGCTGCAAGGAAGCACTATTAGTGATGGGAGTAATAGTTCCATTGTTCCTTGTATTGGAGTTGAATAAGAAATAACTCCTACAATCTTTAGAGAAAAGGTTATGTTGTGGCATCAAAGACTGGGGCATATTCGAGAGAAGGGTCTTCGACTACTACACAATAAAGTTATGGTTGAAGGTATGTCTAACTACTCTCTGTATTTTGATTTATGTGAACATTGTGTATATGGGAAGTAGAATTGGGTAAGATTCCCCACTGGTGCAATGAGGGCAGAAATAATTTTACAGCTAGCTCGCAATTATGTGTTTGGACCTGTGTCAGTTCCATCATTGGGAAAATCTGTGTGCTATGTCTCATTTATAGATGAATTCTTGAGTAATACTTGGATATATTTCCTCAGGAAGAAATATGAAGTATTTGATAGGTTTAAAAATTTTAAGGCTCTTGTTGAGAATCCAACAGAGAAAAGAATTAAAGTGTTGAGGACGGATAATGGTGGAGAGTTATGCGAGAATGAAATTAAATAATTCTGTAAGAAGTGCGGTGTAACAAGGCAGAAGACTACTCCATATACACTTGAGCAGAATGGAGTTGCAAAAAGGATGAATAGGACGCTGATGGAAAAATCAAGATGCATGCTCAATGGTGTCGGCTTAGGGAAAGAATTATAGGTAGAGGCAGTGGGTACTGCATGTTACTTGGTCAACAGATCACGCTCATCAATGATGGATGACAAGACTCCACAAGAGGTATGGACTGGTAAGAAACCTTCTCTCACACATCTCAAGGTGTTTGGCTTCGAGGCCTATGCTCATGTTCCAAAGAAAAACAAGAGTAAGCTAGATAAGAAGGCAGAAAAGTGTATCTTTATTGGGTATAAAAATGGTCTCAAAGGTTATAAGCTTTGTAACCTAGAAGCTAAGAAGGTTGTGTATAGCCGAGATGTGGTATTTAGAGAAATGAAGGATGTTGTTAAACATGAAGTCCTACCAAGTAAGGAAGAACCAGAGAAAGTTGAGTTTGATTTAAAGGATAATGAATCAGACTCTACATAAGAACATCAATCAGAAGAAGAAGATTCTCATACTCCAGTATTGAGGAGATCGGTTCGAGAAAGTAGGCTACGAGAAAGGTATACTCCATCTTATTTCCATTCAAATTTTGTTTTGTCTATTATTGATGATGATCCTAGAAATGCCAGGGAGGCAGTGTATTCAGAGGATGGAAAGCTCTGGAAAAAGGCCATGGATGAAGAAATGGCAGCCTTGGATAAGAATGAGGCTTGGGATCTAGTGGAGTTGTCGACTGGAAGAAAGCCCATTGGAAGCAAATGGGTATTTAAAAAGAAGCTGAATGCAGAAGGCAAAGTGGAGAAATACAAATCTCAGTTAGTAGCAAAGGGTTATTCCCAGGTTGAGGGAATTGATTTTGGTGAGATTTTTTCTCCTGTTGCCAAGTTAACTTCTATAATATTTCTTTTATTTGTTGTTGTTGCATTTGATTTTGAATTAGAATAGTTGGATGTGAAGACAACATTCCTACATGGGGATCTAGAAGAATAAATCTATATGAAGCAGCCAGAAGGCTTTGTTGTCAACGGAAAGAAGGAGTTGGTTTGCAAGCTGAAAAAGTCCATGTATGGTTTAAAACAATCACCAAGGATGTGGTATCAAAACTTTGATACTTATATGCCGGGACTTGGCTTCACAAGAAGCAAATAGGATAACTCTATATATTTTAAATTAATTGGTGATCATTTGATTTATTTGGTCTTGTATGTGGATGACATGTTGTTGATAGGAAAAAACAAGGAGATTATCCAAGATGTGAAAAATCAGTTGTCCTCTAAATTTAACATGAAGGATTTTTTTGCTTCAAATTTAATTTTGGGCATGTAAATTGAAAGAGATCAGAAAAGGAGGAAACTCTGGTTAAATCAGATAAAATATGTCGAGACAATATTGTAGAGGTTTAATATGTAGGAATGTAAATCGGTCAAGGTCCCTATTTCTGTTGGTGTAAAGTTATATGCATATCAGTGTCCCAAGACACAACAAGAGGAGGAGGACATGTCTCATGTTCCATATGCGAGTGCAGTTGGAAGTTTGATGTATGCAATGGTATGTACTAGACCGTACATTACACATGCAACGAGAGTTTTGAGCAAGAATATGTCAAACCAGGGAAGAAGCATTGGACAACAGTAAAAATGGTTTTCAAGTATTTGCGCGGCACTACTAGCTATGGATTGTGCTACCAAGGAAGACCAGGATTGGACAGAGTGTTGGACATACATGGCTTTGTGGATGCAAACTGGGTTGGAGATCTAGATCATGGGAGATCTACAAGCGGACATGTGCTCAATCTATTTCGAGGAGCAATCAGTTAGATGAGCAAAAGATAGGGTGTAGTGGCACTTTCAACTACAGAAGTTGAATACATGGAAGCCACTCGTGAAAGCAAGGAAGAAGTATGGTTACAAAGATTGTGTTCAGGTATTGGGTTGGTACAACAAGCTGCAAGGATAGATTGTGACAGTCATAATGCAATTTTTCTGGCGAAGAACCTGAATTATCATTCAAAGACAAAGCATATTGATATTCAATATCACTTTGTGAGAGACATGGTTGAAGAAACAAAAGTGTTATCGATGAAGGTGGACACTTGGAAGAATGTTGCAGATTCATTAACAAAATCTGTGAGCAGAAGTTCTCTTGGTGTAGAGGATCCATGGGGATTATTGCCCTGGATTGTTGACTATGTAACATTGTAACCCCTTGTGTGCAAAGAAAACAACAAGTGGGACAATGTTGGGTATGTGTTGTATTCTTTGCCTCGGGAAACATGTTGCATTTTTGCCTCGTTTCTCGTGTCATCTCGATTTTCATGTCCATTGTTGGGCGATTTTTCGTCAACTGGTTTTTGGTGATGGTTTTCTATTTCCGGTTAAGGAATTGGGGTTGTTGACTAATCCAGGTCATTGGGTTATGGTTTTGGATGTCGCTGGCTCCTATATGTATATTGTATTGTAAACAATGTATCACTATGAATGAATATAGAATATGTTGGTTTTCCCAGTTTGGGTTTCCAGGGGAAAAATCTCTGTGTAATGTGTGTATTTTCCATTGTATATTTTTTGTTCTTTTATTGAAAATCTCTTTGTAGTAAAATATTGTACAAGGTTAAAATCAACAACATGCGCCTGCTCCGTTTCATAACGTAATTGTTGATATGTGTGTGCGCAACTAACCCAAAAATTTAGGTGCCAACAAAACCCCAACATGATTATTTGGCTTATCCTTGAGCCAATGGATTTGTTCACAGTGTGACTGAATCAATGGACACTTTACTGAAGTGGACTGACAGGTATATCTGTGCAAGGCCTGAGTAAGAGGAAATCATCGAATTGTGGCTATGGAAACAATCATGCTTGAATTATGACAAGAGCATCAAACTAGGCTTTGGTTGCAGCCCGATTTAAGTAAGAGCAACTCATATGTCCAGGTTGTAGTTGCATCTAAACACACTTCCTGGACTAAGTCAAGCAGTTGATGAGGTGAAAGATGGCTTTGGGCTTCATTAATACGGGATTTCAAAATATTTTTTTTTTAGCTCATTTTGGAGGGGTGAACAGTAGATGGACTTTTACATCCCCCAAAAAATAGGAGCACAAACTAGGCCAGTTCCTACAGCCAGAACCTGGCCCAGCTACTCAGGCACCTGCAAGAAGTTGGCCCTGAGTGAAGGCTCCATCGGCCCAGACCGTCGTCTTCCTTCTGTCTCATTTAGCTAGGTGTATGGGAAGGAAGACACAGACCTCAGCAAATGGTGGAGGGGGAAACCTGAAAAATCGGGCCACCGTCATCAACAAAGGTGATCATCCATGGCGACAGGCTTACCAACTCTCGACTGAGAGAGCCAACATATGATCGCAACTTTGAAGCATAGTTCAGGGAACTGTGTGGCAAACGAATGCATATTACTGGTGAATTGTAGGTTAGGACCCCTTTCGAGTAGTTGCACTCGAAATTGCAATCGACATGAGAAGGAAATCGTAAGACTATGGGCTGCCTACATAGATTGAGAGTTGGATTTATCTATTCGTTTGTTGAAAACGAACATGACATTGGGACTTCCTGTTGGAACTAGAATGCTTGATTGAACTATAATTATTGGTTGAATATCGAGAATATTGCTCAATTGACAACTAATGGGAACTTTATTTGCAGAGAAATGGAGGACCTCTTTAACTATAGTGATGCAGACAAGGTGTATTTATAGTTGGGAAGGAGACCAATAATGCACGCCACGAAGTTGTCGATTTTTGACCGATGCTAATCTTCGGGATACCTGTACTGACCCGCTGCAGATTCCAATGGTGTGATGTGTAATGGAATCGGATTGTTGTACTAACATTGGGCCTTTTGGAATGTGTCATCATAAATGTTTGCGTACCCTAACCATCTGTGATCTAGCCAAATTGGATTGCTTGACCTTTCACTGTGTCCAAGTGCCATGTAGCATGTACCACTCCTGTGCAAGTCCCTTGTCTTGCTCAGTACATCATACATTGCTCACCACTTCACCCGCTAGCTAAAATCTAGGAAATCTACGGACCTATCAACCTATCATGTCCTCATGTGTGAATGGAATGAGTCTTGTTCTGCTGATATAGGTGTAATTATTCATATCCTATACCCTCCTATGTACCTCCTACACTACTCTAACTCCTGCCTTATTTGAATCCTTCAAAGTGCATAATATCTGCGGGCCATAATATACTTTCAACCAGATTCCATTGACAAGTCCCTTGAGTGGTTGGCCCTGCAGTGTGGCCAACTTTGTTTCCCTAGCTTCACTGATGTAAACTAGGCGGAACGGGCCCAACCAGCGCATTCACAACTTTCCGGGGTGTTGGAGAAATTTGTTCTCATATAGCAACACCAAAGAACCTATTTGTAAAATTTTGTGGCAGATTTTATGGTCGTGCCATGCTTTCTGTCTTTGCTTCTCGACCACTTAGCTGAAACCCACCATAAATTTGTACTCTTCTAATTCCATAAGATCATCCATTATTGTTGTAGTGTCTTTTCATTAGACATATGAGTATCTATAGTGTTGAACTCACGATTGTCATTCGACCAAAACCAACAGGCATTAATCTCCACTACAATCGCCAAAGTTATGATCCACGAGAGGGGGTTAACCCATGTCACGAAACTCACGGGGAGCGATGGACACACATGCCAACAATATTCCCCCCAGCTTTACCCGCGTGATTGTTAAACTCGAGACATGTTGATCTGATACCATTTGTTGGACTCACGATTGTTGTTAGACCAAAACCCGCATGCATTAATCTCCGCTACAATCACTAGAGTTAGGATCCGCAAGAGGGGGTTAAACCATGTAACGAAAATCATGGGGAGCGTTGGACGCACATGCCAGCACTTGCCCCACCGAAGTTTTGTATTGCACGTAGAAGATTGAAAAGATACCGCATACAAGCCGAATCATAATAAGGTCTTCGGAAATCTTCCTAAAAAATAAAAAAAGACAACACGAGATATTTTGGGACAAATGATGGATGAGATGGTGAGTTCGTTAGGATTGTCGTGTTCCAAGGAGGTTATGCAAGATTCATGTGGATAGAAGAAGTGTGTGGAACTGATGATCACTAGAGAGAGTGGAGCAGACAAGAAAGTGACAGAGCACCAAAGAAAAGAGGTAGAGGGAGGAAAAGAGAACAATCCAATTTTGGAGAGAAGAAGTCTATCTGAGTCTTGTAACAGTCGAGTTTGAGTTTTGTATGAGGTTTGTTTTGAGTTCTATAATAGTCTTGTATGCATCTGGAACAAGTCCTGATTAGAGTCTATATTAGAGTTAGTTCAATAGTGTAGAGCATAAGTAGAGAGCACAAGGCACAATGTAAAGCATTGGTTGTAGAATGAACCAAAGCGTAGAGCACCTTTCTATGTGTAATATGAGTTTGTTCATGTATGCATCATACAACTTAAATGAATATAATACAAAGCCATTATTCTCTCTGCCATTCAATATGTGGTTTCTGAGTTGGATGAATGCATGTGTTAATGGTTTTTGATTAATATGGTATCGATAAACTGGAATGAATGAATGAACTCCCAAATGGTTTCCCTGTATGCATTATCCCTTCACATCTGACACAAGACCAGATGGTCTTTGTGATTCTCATGGGATCTCAGGTGAGACCTTCTTCGATCCTCGACTGAAGATTGATATGTTGACACCTTGGGGTTTTGTTGGTCAACTCTAAATGAAACTTAGGTCATCAACACCCTAGTGTTAGGATGGATGCGTGAAAGCGACCCAATAGTTGCATCATTTGATTAGGGTTGGGATGAGAATTTACATCG
This sequence comes from Picea sitchensis, assembly GCA_010110895.2. Classification (NCBI taxonomy): domain Eukaryota; kingdom Viridiplantae; phylum Streptophyta; class Pinopsida; order Pinales; family Pinaceae; genus Picea; species Picea sitchensis. The sequence continues at coordinate 24,980 of SNQJ01S0039109.1, forward strand.
TGATGGCTTATTTGTTTTGGTTGAGGAACTAATTGCTCAATTGATAGGGAGAGGTAGAATGTAAAAAAAGAGTACAAGACGAATATTTTCAGGGAAGTGATTATAAATACCCAGGAAAGTTTCCCTTGCGAAGCTTGGTGGGGTGAAGGGGAAGAAATTCTCCCCAAGGATAAGGAATGACAAATTTTGTAGGACACATACCCATCCATTAGTAGGTGGGTCTTCTCCATCGAGTGGTGTTGAAATATAAAGAAGGATGAGCACGTGTGAGGGGAGGAATGAGTTCGAAGGGAGAAAATGGAGATAAGGCCAATGGCCCAAGGAAGTTTTTTAATCTCACATGAAACTCTTCACCCCTATTTAATAAATGAAGACCTTAATTGTGTCAAATAGGTCTGCCTATAATGAAAGCAAGAGTCTAATTTCATAAATGGGTGGGCTCCTAAATAATGCCATAATTATACAAGGAGTAGAATTCCCGACTAAATAGAATGATGGGATCTACTCTCATCTCCTACTCTTTATTTATTCTAATACATTTTAAAAACACACACGATTTGTTTTAGTCATTATGGAAGGAAGAGTCTTTTGGCCCTTATTTTAAATATAATTGATGTCTACCTCCATTGGATAAGTAAACAAGGATGAAATGGATTGTGATTTCTCTTTGAGCATGGTTGGATGATGGCTTGTAATTTGAACACTCAATCCACAATACTCTCCTATCATCAATGAGGATCCTTTTCACATCATGTAATCACTTCGATAGATGCAAAATTGGTTGTTTCTAAGAGATCAACTAACAATGTGCTAACCAAAGTTGGAATTTCCATTCGATGGATGGGACATGATACAATGTGATGGATCATCATCCATTAGTCCATTATAGCATGGGCATTGAATAAAATTGAGTTGAAGTAGACGATCATCTTTTATTTCTATTTCTTATTTGAATCCCTACCTTTTACATTCCCTCATTGCCCTTTCCTCCTCTCAGGGATGCTTGCATTATGGTATGGTATGGTCAATATGAGTGTGTTTAGGTTCCTCAATGTATTTTTTTCTTATGCGTCCATGTGTCTATGAGTCATATGTGTTTCCTATATGTGTTTTTTATAATGGGTTTGTCTTGTGTGACACTAAGAGGTGGAGATGGGCAACTATGGAAAGGGCTCCATCTTCTCCCCCATATCTCTTCATCTATGTAACTAACTTGTCGATCACTCCTCATCCATGTGTCTATTATTGCAATGCTTTCCCTCTCTCCATCCTCAAATGATGTTCTCTAATAAAATGACATGCACCCTCATTATCCAGACCACCATCTTCTATTTTAATGTTTCACTTCCATTTCATGCATGTGTTTAGGATTTTGGGAATTTTCCTTGTGCTTCCTCCATAAACTCTCAAAAAGTCCTAAACTTCAACCCTTTTCTACCATGTATCCTCTGATTATTGTTCATTGTTTTAATTTTTCCTTCGTTCATGTGCCATACATATCTCCTATCTTCGTAAACCTTTTACTACTAGCACATTCTATTAGGTTCCAATCTACCAACTCAGTGATCTTCACTCAACGATCATTGACCTACTATCTACCTTGTGCCCATTCTCATCATCTCAACAATGCCTCTACTTTAATGCCATTCACTACACCTTCTACATCTATCAGGTTCTATTTGGTCCATTGATACCCCGTGCCTCTCACAACTCATACTTCGTCTTATCTTATTCCAATGATTTTGCACCTATGTGGTGACCTCCAAGGGATTTTATCCCTAATGTGTCATGTTATCACAAGATCTATCACTCACGTGCAAAGCCTCTCACAAGATGCAAGACAAGTGCAACTTTGGAAGTACTTGTGACTATCACCTTAACGATTACTTCCCTCATTTTAGTGAAGGATGAAATCCAACACAAGGGAGGCTTCCATAGCAACCTCAAGCGATCCTATAGCAAGACAAAGTCAAGTATACGACCTCCTATATTGGTCACTTAATCATACCACCACTAAGTTAATGTTGTCGAGGTAAGAATAAGGTGGTTTAATGAACTAGTTTCCAGATTTGCATGTATGAAGTATATAAGACAACAAATGATATTTAGTAAGTCAAAACAAGTCAAGGAGATTCCCCAAACACTATAAACCAAGAAGAGAGATATAGTTGTTATACAAATTGAAGAAAGACAATAAACTTCAACAATATGTCAAGTTACAACAACAACAAAATCACCCCTTGAAATAGGTTAATCATGCAATCGACTAGGGATGAAAATGCAAGCTAAAACTAGGGTTTAGTAACAATCACTTGCTAAAATGTAAATGGCATACAACAACCCGAAAACATCTGAGAAGTCAAGCCCTAGAAAGCTAAAAATTATAATAGCAATGTAGTAAGTGATGTCAAGGTGTATCCCAAGGTGAAAGATGCCAATAACCTGAGACATTAAGCTAGAAGGTGGATGGAAATTGAAGGAAGATTGAAACAAACCCTAATCTAACCATAAAGCAACAAAGGAGAGGAGAAATTAGGGTTTACAACTTGGAGGAAGGGAGAAAGACTAGTGTCATTTTATCCTCTTGGGAATATGGAGTCAAACAATGCTCTTTCTTGGAGGTAGAAGGTGAAAGAAAGACTTAAGAATAAGACCCTGGAGGTAGAAGGTGAAAGAAAGACTTAAGAATAAAACCGTAGAGTAGTCCACTCCAAAGCCTAGGTATTTATCCTTTAGAAAGGCAAATTAAGGTAGTCCACTAAAAACCCATATATTGCATCCTATGTCTTATAAATAAACTTCTAAAGATGAGATCAAGATGGACTTTGGGTAAAACCATAGGACATTATCCTACAAGAATACAACTAGGGTAGTCCACTGCAAACCCTAGAAATATCCTTGTGTCCTTTAACAAGCTTCTACAAAATGATTAACAAGGGAAGGTAGTCCACTACAAACCTTCCTAGGGTTTCAAGACAATGTTTATTCAAGAGAAATACAAGATAACACACAATATCACCACTTGATAGTAAAAACTTTCACTTAATACATCCAACAAATAAACCAACATAAACTTAAGAAGAGCACTTACTAGATAAATAAATGACTGTAACATAAAACCCTAGCCATGAAATCATCCATCAAAACTTGAAAGCATCCAAAAGATAATCTCCAAGATAAGGTGCATAAGTCATCCATAGTGAAAGAAAAAGATAGAAGACAAGTGTAGTAGTGATTCTACACAAGTTGTGTTATGATTTACAATGAGGTAGCACACCCTATATATATAGGTATGAGGAAACCAAGTGCTAAATTCTCTAGGGAAGCCTCCCTAAACATAAGAATTTGTGGATAAAAGTTTGTATAGGTCTTAGGATGACCCCCATAAATGCCTCTAAAACAATGCTATAATGCTAAAACATGAAAACGTCCACTAAAAGTGCCACGTGTGTGAGTGTAGAAGGCTAAAAAATGGTGACGTCATCTCCAAATGGGGTGAAAAACTCCAAAATTCATTTCTCTCTCCCAAAAGGTGCAAATTATCATCAAAGTTCATGCCTCCTCATCAAGAAATTCACATCCCCTCATCACAAGGTGTCAACTCACATCCAAATGTTAGGTTGGCTCAAGAAAACATCACATCATCCTCAAGCATGATGTCATCCACATATGCAACATCCAGCTCCCAAACATGATACCATGAAAGCCCATGTCCTCTCCAGTGAGGTATACCCATCCTCATCGAGAAACAATACATCCATCCAAACCTCAGAATATCCTTAAAAGGGTGCAACATCCAAGATGGGGGCTTCCTTCCCTTTGAGTTGAGACACGCCATGTTGTATATGCAACGCCCCAAGTGTGCAATGTCCTGTCTAGAGGTGTCAGTTGGCTTCTAAGAAGTAGACCAAGTCAGCGATATGGATCCAACACTAATCACTGCAGTGCAACATCATCAAGCAAGGGCTTAAAGAATCAAGTAATACCAACCATAATGGATACAAGAGTCATTAGAATAATAAAAAGTGAGTCATAGCTTGATACAAAATCCATGTAAGTAATTTTCATTAGGTATCTTCTTCAAACTAAACACTAGCTTATGAATTTATGCAATTTGCCAGTTTAGGTATGAGACCATCACAAGATCCTATTAGGTGCACTAGTACCCAAGTAGATGATTATTTCTTGAGAATCCCTTCAACATGTAAGTATGAGTGAATGGTAGACATGGGGTTTACTTCATGCTCATGGTGTCATTAACATGCAAGGCCACATGCGATGTTCATATCCATGAGCGCCTTTGTAGAAGGAGAGCTTGGTGCTTAAGTTACCCCTTCCTCTCAAGTAATCAAGCTTTGTTCCAATCTCTATCTTGCCTTTGATATTCATTAATTGTTTTGCAAGCCTTTTTTTAGGGCGGCATTTATTGGTTAATACATCTCTATTAAGTTCTTTTCTTTTTTGATATGCATTCAATGCATCGAGACTTGGGGTGACGACCTCATAGTAAGAGCCTGCCAATCTTGGCTTTTTATTTATCATTTATGTCCCATTATCCTTTTTCATTTTGAATTTATAATATGCTCTTTCCATTATTTCTTTCCAACTTCACCAACCTCAAGCATTTAAGTCCCTTCTTCTCATAGGAGAATGAAGCACGAACCTTTTTGGGATACACATGTAATGTAAACGGGCCTAAAATGATAGGACACCATAAGGAATCTAAATGAAAAATGTCAAGCATGGAAAGGAATGGTACATTACTCTTATCAAGGTCTCCCCATTAGTACCCATTTTCCTCAAAAGTGACGACACTTGACTAGAACACATATGATGGCCAAATTACAGGAAAACATGAAAAACAAAACTTCCAAGCATCATGATCCATTCTCTAACTTCAACCCATCATAATTACCTAAATGCCTAATGCATTGAATGTAACACTTTGTACGAAACAATGACTCCGATGCACCTCATGTGTGTTGGAACACAACCATCAAATGAACCTGTTGATTAAGTGAATGAGTTAGGCAATGATGAGGGAGAGGCATTTGAGGGCCGTTGTCTCCGGTGGAAGAATGTTGGTCTTCATCTCTGGGACCATTATCTATAATGTGGATAATGAAGAATGATCTCCTCTATTTACCCTTGGATGAGAGGGGGTAACATGTCCTCCATGTCAACATCATATCAATATATCAAAGTCTCCTTGTATTCTTAATCCCGATATACTTCAGGATTTCTTGTTCTAAAATTATTCTTGTGCCCTTCACAAATTCACCATTCATATAGCTATCTTTTTACAATCCTCTCACACTTATTATTTGTCTCAACCTCCAAGCCATCCTTGGTTTGCATGCTTGTTCCATCCTTGGTGTTGTGAAACTCGGTCTTTGTTAGAGTACCTCCAATGCTCTTGCATCAAAGTCCTGAGGTTAATTAAAAATCACATCCTCGTGCTTAGGTGTCATACCCTCTTCTCATTCCCATTGAAATTCTTTATCCTCATCTTTTTTTTCTCTCTCCTTGTACTCATCCTCCTCCAAGATCATCACTTTTACCCAACCCTTTTACTCGCCAAGGTGGTCTTCACAACATCCACCCAATAGAGTTTTTACTAGAGATGTCACACACTCTTACAACATCCATCCAATAGGCCATTATCCGACCTGCATAAACTTCTCTTCCTTTTCAGGATCTTCACTCACTCAACAAGGTTCACTCTTTTTTTCTCTTCCCATAGTTTTCACTCTTTTGTGATCTATGCCATCTTCTTCATTTTTCCAACACCTTTTTCATCTTCATTCTCTTGGCAACACTCTCCTCTTTCTACATTCCATTCCTCAAGTTATAATCTTCCTTGTTCCAAAGTTGTTACCAACTTTGATACCACTGATGCAAAGTGGACCATGGTAATGACAAAACTCATACCAACTTAATTAACTATGAACAAACTCTCATACTAACATCGTTTCTCGCAACTCACCTTCCCAACCTTTAAGCAAATGATGTTTCTATTGGAGTACAACTAAATAGTCTTTAAAATGATTTTTTCAACCATGTGACTTGGGGACTATCTTATTTTAACAATATAACCTACATTCAAAGGTCAATACAATAACCAAATTACTCATACACACTAAATAACTCTTTTCACTTCGCACAACACTAAAGACATTCATAAGCATATGTACAAACACAAAGTCATTCACAACACAAAAAAATACAAATTCCATAAGTCGCTACTCATCCTTTTAAAACTCAACCACTCAAATTTTATTTAGTTCTAACTATATTCTAATCTTCTACACTAATTGTTGGTTCCATCTACCACCACCACAACTATACGAGGCTAGGTCAAAGGCCATGGTATCTTGAGAAGGCTCCAAGGTTGTTCCCCAATCTCGATTTGTCGACCTCTATCTCTCTCTGTGCCTTCTATTATTTAACTTTCCTAGCTTGTGACAATGAATCATGGTTATTTGCTTCCTTGTTTTTTTCTATCTCATTCCGCAATTGCTCAAAATGCTCCATCTTGTCCCCTGTGTCTCTTCATCTTTGTCACTATCTTGTTGGTCATTCCCCATCCTTGCATTTATTGTTGCAATGCTACCCCTCTCTTCAACCTCTAATCAAACACACTACATCCTCAATATTATTGGGGCCATCCTATTGTGGGGATTAACATTTCACTTCAATTTCATCCAATTTTTTATCTAGCATACTTCAGGAAGTTTCCTTATGTTTCCTCTACGAACTCTCTAAAACTCTCAAACTTCTATCATTTTCTGCCATGTGTCCTTTTGCTTTCTCTCTTCCATTCATCATTTGCTTTGGCCTCATTCATGTCATGCCATATTTCTTATCTTTGTAAACCCTTTACCACTACCACATTCTCTTAGGTCCCAATTTACCTCAACAACCCTTCACTTAATGATCAACACCCCACAAATCTATGATCTGCCTTATGCATGTTAACGATCTATTTGATGTCATTCACCATGCATTCCACATCCATCAGGACCTCTTTGGTCCAATGATCCCAAATGCCTTTGATAACCTATACTTTGACCTATCTGTTTCCACTGCTTTTGCACTATGTGGTGACCTCCAAGGTGATATTATCCTTGATGTGTGCTTCCTCCACATTGACATCCTAATAATACATCTAAGTATCCTTACATTCTCTATACTCGATATACTTCAGGTCTTCTCCCTTTGAAACAATTCTCATGCCCTTTGAATTCATCATTCTTGGAGCTAATGACAACTCTCCTTCAATAATTCTATCATTTGTTTTGGACTCAAACCATTCTCTTGATTGCACGCTTCATGTTATCCTTTCGGGTGTTACTAAATTTGGATTTGTTAGAGTACCTTCAATGCTTGTGCATCCTTGAACAATAAAGTATTGTACCTCTTAGGTTTTAAATAACTTTCACTCATCTCTTTTCAGGGATCCCCGATCCTTTATTCTCCCTTCCTAGTGTAGGAAAGAAAGCTTTTGGTCATCCCAAATCAAATCATGCCTCTACATCTTTGTTCCCTTTTAGGTGTTAAATGACTTTCACTCATCTCTTTGTGTACCCTAATCCCTTATAATCTTCCTTTCCCTAGTGTAGAAAGGAAAACCCTTTGGTCATCTTCCAATAAATCATGTTCACATCTTCTAGACAACTTCTAGACAAGTAAACCAAAGATAACAATGGATTTTGATTTTTCTTCAACCATGCTTGTATGAGAGTGGTTTGTATTTTTTGTTTTCCATTTCTTCTATACCTCCCTTCATCGAGTTACCAATTTCGCATGATATTTAAACGGTCCTAAGTCGCATGATCATTTCAATCAAGTCGAGTTTGAATTTCCTCTGCGTTGTGCATTACCTCTTTTTTCCTCCTCCTCCTCTCAGGGCTGCTGCGCTGTGGTGTCGTCTGGTATGTATGGTTGGAGCTCCATGTTATGTGTTGTTTTGCCTGGTCTGGATGAGTCTGGTCTGGTCTGCTTGTATGTGTCATCTGTTTAGTGCTGTTTAGTGTGTGATTGTCTGTAATGGCACTGAGAGGTGGAGGCAGGCAGCGCATCAATTTTCGAATTAGCAACACGGGCAAGGATTCAATGGCGGCTAAATGAAATATTGCGTTCCTCCTCGATTGTGGTAAATTTATTTTCAATCTTTTTGTTCGATAGAAATATTCCTACTACATTAACAAATGTTCCCGCTATTAATGAAATAGGATAAATTACAGTAGGTTAATTAATTTGATTTTAGTAATTTCAGGTGAGGTGATTTGCACCACCTCTCAATACCCACCATCGGATTTGAAGCAATTCACCCCGCTACCATCGGATTTTAGTAATTTTAGCTGAGGTGATTTCCACCCACCTCTCAATATCCACCCCGCTACCATCGGGTTTGAAGCAATTCAAATTCGGCTACCATCGGATTTTAGTAATTTTAGCTGAGGTGATTTGCACCCACCTCTCAATATCCACCCCGCTACCATCGGGTTTGAAGCAATTCAAATTCGACACCATCGTGATTTGAAGCAATTCAATTGAGTCAGTGCACACCCACCCTCAATGACCTTCTTCAATGTGATGATAATACCCGCCTCACGTAAAAATTCTGTTCAGTTTTATTTTTCTTGTATTTTTTGTAAAAATTATAGATCAAATATTAGATTATCCAGTAAAGGAGATCTGAGGTCTTGTTTTCTTTTTTATCAGAAAGAGGATCTCTCATGAAAATGTGACTGCCCCAGTCTTAAAATGACTCGGAAGAGGACAATCACACGGAGGCAGAGATTTCTCTTTGAAAAAGTTGCAGAGGCGGTGAATCAGTCATAGAACAAGACAATACGATACAATAGGCCCTCTGCTCAGGCTGTGGTTGTGGCTGTACCAAGTTCTTTGTGACTTCCCATTCTGGAGAAGATGAAAGGGAGAGGAGGATTGGGGAAGCGGTTTTGGCTGGAGTCAAAGAAACAAAGAGATGGACAAATACCACAGAGCAGAGGGCTGGTCGGCTCCAGAATACAGGTACCCAGGTAACCATTTTACATTTATAATAGTGTGTAACTCGTGATCTACAGAAATAGAGATAGAGGGTTTATTAATTTTTCATTTATTGTTGATGTTACATTTATAATAGTGTGTAACTCGTGATCTACAGAAACAGAGATAGAGGGTTCATTAATTTTCATTTATTGTTGTTAGCTTAGTGTATTTGGATTTCATTGTTGATCATGATGGGAGCAACTAACCTTTTACTGTCTCCCTGCTGTTCAGATTAATTTATCTCTGGTTGTTTATTTTCATTTCTTTATATCTCAACTTGAATATGGTTGCTTGTTTTGATAGCAGGTTAGTTGTTGTTTAAGTAAATCTCCTAATGAATGTGGCTATATCACGAGCTTCAGTCCTTTTCTCCCACTTTGCTACAACACCCCCAAGAAGCGAACTGCAAGGTACTGTTGCCAAGAATTCTGTCTATTTGGCATTTTTTTAAAGAAAAACAGAGGTTATGTTTAAGCCTAGGATATGGGCATAGTCAGCCAGTCAATATTATTTTTAAACAAACTAGTGTTTCTACTTGATGCCAAGAATTCTCACTGACATCACTTATATCTAGCAATTTTTTTAAACATGGGTTATTTTTGCCTACTATATGGGCATAGTGACTACTAAGTGTTTTCTTGTTAACGAAGTATACTATTTCTGTTTCTGTATGATGTGTTTTGTCACTAGTAAATCAACATCTGAGTATTTCTATAATATGCAAATTATCAAACCATGTGATAAATCTATATATAGGGTACTGCATTAAACTTGAATACAACTTTCATCCTTTTTCTACTTGTGGCCAGAAGTCAACCTTTTTCTACTTGTGGCCAGATTTCTTTCTAGCTATTTTGCTACTTGTGATTAGGAATTCTTTTCAGAGTCTGGGATTTTAAAAACATAAGTTATTTTTGTCTACTATATGGGCATAGTGATTACTTAGTGTCTTTTTTAACAAAGTATACTGTTTGTACTGAGTTTCTATATGATGTGTTTTTTCACTAATAAATCAACGTCCAAGTATTTCTATTTAATATGCAGATTGTCAAACCATGTTGCTAAATCTATATATAGTGCACCACATTAAACTCAAACACAATTTCCTTGAATAAGCACTGGCTTATGAAATCATTTTGTTTTGACAATGCCATTCTTGTTACTGCACACTATTGTACACAATTTTTGGGGAGTATTACACTGGCTTTGCCTTCCTTTATGGAAACATCTATTAACGGGGAATGTGGGAAATGAGATTTTATCATCTTTCCAATATTTTATTTATGACTGCTATGAAGAGTGACATTAACCTTATCAACTTGAAAAGTAACACTGCCAAAATAAGGGATATAGCTATAAGAGAACATTATCTGCACTCAACTCTGACAAGATTGCTTCCAAATGCTCCTGGCACCTCACCTCAAGCAAATCTAAAAAGTCACTACCTTCGTTGGATGTTCTAGTTTTGCCAATGTAAATAGTCACGACTCACAACCTTATTTGGAGATTGCAGTTTTGCCATTGTTCTTGGTAAGGGGTTACCCCTTGACCAATTGGTGAAGTCCTTTGTTCTTGCTTAAAGAGGTGCAAGGTTCGAATATCTCTCCCATGTTAAAGTGGGTATATTTTCTTTTTTGTGCATTAATAGGTCTATCTATTTGGTAGTAATTGGGCATAGGTACTGGTTGGGGTCTACCATGTAGATCCTTTGGGAATTAAACTATTTCAACTCATTTTAAAACAACCATGGAACCACTTACAGAGCCCTCTAGGTCTACTTTGGAGATCATAAATTTTAATCTAAAAATCCAAATATAATGATGTTTTGACTCTTAGAACTACCTATGATGGCACTGCTTGACCATACTATTTGTGAGGTGTGTCCTTCATCCCATGGAGTTTGCAGAGAGGAGGAATTAATGGGTTTTTATCATTCACCTTCCCTTATGGTGTAGTACTTTGGAGAGTACCCTAAGTCACTAGAACCACTAAGGGTAGAATGGAACCCTGGGCTTTGCCAACTAAAGTCTAAAATTAATTGAATACCTGTAATCAGATTCATGTGCTTCTTTTCACAGTCCTTTCTATCACTAAATAGTAAGGAATTATGTGTTAAGTGAGGATTGATCAGGTTGATCTTTGTTAGTATAGTAAACTTTTGTTGTGATGGATTTTTCTTTTAAGAATATAGTGGACATAAAATCATGTTATTTTTCTAAGGCATGCATTCTTTTTTGAATGCCAGTTTTACTAGCATCGGAAAACATACTAGTACAATGAAGCCTAGTAAACAATGTTTGCCATTATGAAAAGCAGACCATGAGGTGCATATTTACAATTCCCCTCAAATATTTGTTTATCCTTGACCTTGAATTTTTTAAACTTGACAGTGCCCCAAAAAGAAACCCTTGTCCCTTGGAGGCATAAGGCACCTTGGTAGATTGTATTGGGTACTTGTTTTGCTATAGCATTAGGTATTTTCATGTTGGATTGCCAACACTAATTTAGGGGTTCGATATAATAAAATCTCAAGTAACCATAAAGACTAGTTATTGGTGATTTAAAGATTTCAACCATGCTTAATTGGGAAGTTGTACCAAAGGACCCTCTACTTGTCTAAACTTTGTCGTATCTTCTTATTGATCCTCTTGTAATCTCACTTTCATCTACAAGTTGAAAAAGCATAGTCATTCCTTTTTTCCCAAATAATTCCTCTTTGCAATTGAATCATTTTAAGTAACTTGTCTACTTCTAAAGATAACTACTTTTGTTCCAACTCTCCTTTATTCAATTTCTTCCTTGATTATTTTTTCCTAGGGTTATACCGCTTCGTGGAAACCCCAAGTAAAGTTCCCTCATTTCGAGATTGCACTGTGGCAAAACCCTAGAATCTTTCAGGCACAAGGCCTACCAACAACAATATACTTGGGCAGAGCTCAACATGTCACTCTGTGGGAATTGAACTTGGGTGGGAGGATAACAACCATTCTTGCCAACCAATGAAGCTAAACCTAATTGACATCTTTCCTTCTATATATATATATATCTCTCCTCACACTCAACAAATTTCTATTGAAGCTTGTCTTACAATTTTAAAAAAATAGTTGATTTGAGAATCATGTTCTTTGATTCTATAGCATTTTGTTATAAACAAACATATGTATGTGAATAAGCACAATTCCTTCTATTTGCACCATTAGGGAATAGAATATCACTATTCTATAAAGATATGTTAGGGCATACTTAAATTTACATAGATTAGATAAGATAAGACAATTTTATTAATGCCACATCTTTATCTTAACAATTGACAAATCTCAATCGACAAATCTTTAGTTTTATAGCAACATAACTTTTCGCTGACAAAACAATCATGCAATCTATATGCTGAATGAATCTCTTCCAAAAAACTTTCATAACTTCTCGAGCACATTTGCAAAGATGTTTCTAAATATTTTTTGTTAATCTAACATAAAAAATGATACTATAGAAATGGTTTTCTTTTTGTTCCTCATGGATCTTATCATGCTTGCTTACTGTCTATATAGATTTTGAAGCAACAATTTTCAATCCCTTTGCTTTGTTATATTGCTTAGGAATCACTATAACCTCCACAATGTTTCCTTGGCAGCTCCAATATTTATTGCCTAATTACTTAGAGCCCTCCTATAAGCAAATATTCTCCCATAAAGAGGTAACAAATAAGTAAAAATATGATTTTGAAGGCAAAATCACAACTAGTTGAAACTTATGAAGTCTCTTTACACTCAATAACCCTTTGATTGTTGGGCTCGTAATCTCTTAAATTTATCTTCAAGTTGAAAAAACATATCACTATTCTATAAAGATATGTTAGGGCTTTAAATTCCACATACTTAAATTTACATAGAGAAATCAATGGACAAATATTTAGTTTTATAGCAACATAACTTTTTGGTAACAAAACAATCATGCAATCTATATGCCGAATGGATCTCTTCCAAATATCCTTCATAACTTCTAAGCACATTTGCAAAGATGTTTAAATATTTTTGTCAATCTAACATAAAAATGATACTATAAAAACGGTTTTCTTTTTGTTTGTCATGGATATTATCATGCTTGCTTACTGTCTATATAGATTTTGAAGCAACAATTATCAATCCCTTTGCTTCCAAAGACAAATTTGATATATTGCTTAGGAATCAATGTAACCTCCACAATGTTTACTTGGCAGCTCCAATGTTTACTACCTAATTATTGAGAACCCTGCAAATATTCTCACATAAAGAGGTAACAAAGAAGTGAAAATCTGACTTTCAAGGTAGAATCACTACTAGTTGAAACTTATGAAGTCTATATTTACACTCAATAACCCTTTTATTGTTGGGCTTGTAATCTCTTAAATTGATCTACAAGTTGAAAAAACATAGTCAGCCCCCCCTTTTATTGTTGGGCTTGTAAACTCTAAATGTTGGATCTCATTCTTTAATTTATTTCCTTTGATATGTATCTCCATCACTCAACATATTTCTATTGAAGCTTGTGTTAGTATAAGATGGACTAGTTCATCTATAACTAGTCCTAAATCTTAGCATAGAGCTGAAGTTGGCAAAGGAAGTCCTATCCAAGTGATCTATATTCAGAAGAAGTTGGGTACCCAAATGTGGTTAAAAAAATAGTAGAACGTTGTTGATCAAGGAGATTTGTCTTTGCAAAAGATATATATGAATGTATGGTGATGAGAGTATTGAGCTCCCAACCATAGTAATAACAATCCTCCTTGGTAATGTGAAATTTTATTAGAACACCCACTTATGGAGGATCCCATTTAACACTAACATGCTTGCTTCCACGTAGGCCTTAGGGCATTCCTCATTAGACTTATTCATCTTTGCATTACTTTCTCTTGTTGGGCTTGGAACTGTTTTCCAAATTGTCTTTATAGAGGAGATCTTTGATTTGATTTGAAGGCAACTCATGGAGCTACTTTGTACATCCAAACTAATACACTAGTGAGGGGATTGGAAACATTGCTCCATGGAGGCTTGCTAGTGGCCATCTCTAGCATAGTACTGATGAGAGACCAAATATCAGAAGTGGACCCCAGCTCCGCCTAGTTCACCACCTCTAGACTTCCACTCAACATTCCCCTTCGATTGCAAGGTCTTCAATCGCTTCTTCTCATCACCAAATCCCTCTTGGTAGAGCCAAATTCAACAAAGTGCTACACTTAGCGCCACTTCCTCCTAGGTTCTCACTTGGTGTAAAGTCCCTAAACACAAGTTATGAGATCCCAAGGGAAACTTAGACAAGCTACCTACTGTCACCTCAATAGCCTTTCCTTTTTTCTCTTTAGACTAGATGAACTCTAGCCAAGGGGGGAATCCCTATGGTTAACTAAGCTCAAAGTGTTGGAGACAAAGAGGGAGCAAAGGAACCGAGAAAATAGAAATAAACTTGGAATTTTTTATATTTTTTTGGTGATTTTTTTTTTTTTTTTTTTTTTTTTTTTTTTGGGCTATGGGGTCAAGCATGCAAATTTAGAGGGCATTTCTATGGAAGATCTAGGATATGGTTGTACAGCCAAAGACGTGCCACAACAACCCTAAATTTGGTGAGTAATTATCACATGTCAGAGGAAGGAGAGGGACTTTATAGCAAGATCAACTTCCAAATCAATTCAAGGGTGGATTTTCCTAAAGGTTCCAAACTAGTCATTCACTCTCAAGACATCTAGGGAATAAGTTTTTCTCTTTAGAACAAAGGAACATAGTTTAGGGGTTGTTAACCTCTTCCAATGTAGCAAGGCTTCTCTTCTATGGCTCCTTGAATCAACTTTGACAATCCAAAACTTGCAATAAAATCACCAATATACACCAAGAACATCTACCACACATTCAACAAAGTAACATAACCATCCCACAATAGCTTAGACAAAGGTAAAAGCAATTTTTTTCCAATGCAACTTCCAAACTCACTTCCAACTCACACTTTACAAATGGGAGGAGTTACTCTTTATATAGAGTTTAGCTCAACTTCCCTTACAATAAAATGTGATATGTTTCTTCTATATCCACAATTTGCTCCAAGGGAAAACAACAAAATACATCACTCCTTAACCTCCTCAACCAATTTTCCCCAAAATAAATAAAAGTGGTTTTATATCCAATTTTCCTTCTATGGATAATAATAATCGAACATTGGTTGTTTCTAGATCCATGAAGAGGGAGTCAAATGGCTTTATCATTCTCCTTAAGGCGGGGTGCTCCTCAATTAGCCTGATTACATACCTTGAATCATGCATTAACCACCCAAATTGCCACATCTTTTCCATGAAAATGTTGCCTTTAAAATGGCTGTTTGACTATGCCAAATGGGAGTTATGTGCCAACTATCCACTTTTTTCATGCTTGGAACGTTCTTCAAGATAACCCACCAATGCACAATTCCTCAAAATTAATAAACACTAAGTCATGGAACACTTTACTTGAGGCAACCATCCACTCTATATATGTGCTTTGAATGCTTTAAGGACCACTTGCAAACTGCTTTAATGTAGGGCTTATCCCACTGAGTGTTTGACCAAGTCTTGTATGCTTTAAATGTGTATTGCAACCCTCCCTAGATGGAGTGCTGCCTCCCTAGATGGAGTGCTACCTCCCTTTAACCACTTCTTTCTTTTACTTTAAGATAACATCTTCATTCCTCTTCCATGAAGTCTGCTATAACCACTTCCTAGTTGCCAAGTGTCCTCTTTTCAACCCAGGCATTCCTCAAATCAGCCCTTGACCATGTCCAATTACATGCTGAATTAGTAAACTATTTGGTAAGAGGGGGCCGGGGGCGTTCTAGGAGAATGTTCCATAAACAAATTAAATACTCTTTAGATCTAGGTGCTATCCCTGAATAGGTCCTCTTGTTAAATACAACAAATGAAGAATGAAATCCCCTTTAGTGGAACACTTCCCTCTTCTTTTACCGTGAATGAAGGATACTTTGGCTTCTTTTATGTTGTTGGGATAGGCTGAATGTTGATGTCAAGCCAAACTTGTCATAAATAAATGATGATACAAAATTTTGCATGCATGCTGGTAACATCCCTTTCCCAGTGGTAAAATCTCCTTTACGACAACAACCGACAGGATGGAACTCCAACCAAGGACAACTCTCCCTGATAGCCCTAAAATACATATAGAAAAATCTTTGTTGACTGCATATGCCTGAACCCTGAGTTCTGATTTGGATGCCAAGGATATTATGATAGAAAAGGTTTCTTGATGGTTGTCTTATGCATGGATATTTGACTTGGCATCTTCCTGTTCAAGCTTGTGTGATTGAAATGTTATCCCTAACCTAGGGGATAATTAAGGAGATCATGTCCCGAAAGTCTGCTGTGTCAGACATGAGTGCCGAGTCGAATGACTTGAGTATTGTCTCCTGAGGGCCCTTCTTTTCTTCAGTGGTGCCCATTCTTCAACAACAACAATATCCATCCCATCAACCTGGTCCTCAAGCAACAAGAAGTCTTGCTCCATGAGGTAATGAGTCCCAAGTGGTATGTGTCACTGATTCTTGAAGCTCTGAATATGTTGCATCAATTCTCCTTTCATTTCATACGCTTTGTTTGAAATTATTCTTCTTTGACTTGTTCATACATGGAAGGGGTGACATGATGCCCTAGTAGTTGGATCTCGCCTTTTAGATGGTTGCCATTGTGTGGTTCTTGAAAGGTTAATCGCCCCTTCCATATACTTACCACTTTCCATCTTTATTCCTCTATTTTCCCCCTTTGTTCTGGGTATCAATTTTGCCACACTAGGAAGGGTTGTACTCTGCCTTGTGGGAAGAAGCGGCTAAAGGTCTGTAAAAATAGTTGGCAAGAGTTGGTGCCAAAGAAGGAACTTTGAGATGCTTCGTCTAGGGATTCCCGAGAAAGAAGCAAAAGGCTTCTTAGTAAGAAAAGGAACCTATAAGATAATAACACTCAAGGTATTAATTGGTGGATAAGAGGTCTCATCATGACCTGACCTATTATGACCATGGCATGTGTAGTGGTATGACACTACCACCTATCCGGGTCACCAAACCAGGTAGTGGCTCTTGGTGGCACAAACAAGAGAAAGGGGGTCTCATCACAAGCCATCCTTCTTATCTCCGTGCGGAAATGCTCAGGTGTAACGATGTCACCTATGGTCACCAAGCCAAGACAGTCTCCCTCTCAATCCTTCCCTTGAAGCATAAAAGGAAAAGATCAAAGCAATGAAGCTAACAAAAGGCAATGAATGGGCTAGAACAATAGTATCCGCGACAAGGAGCAATCTCGCCTCTACAAAGGCACCTACTGTGTAAGACTTACATTTCCCCGTTATCATTGCACCCCATGCCCAAACATTTACCCCACATCACCTCATACACTTACATGACCTAGATTGGTTCTCAAATCTTAAACACCCCAAACTTAAGGAGGATTAGCCCAATAGGACACCCCCGAGACCTTCTCCAATTTGACTTGTTAAATGACATAACGCCTTTGAGCATTTGTTTGGGTAAAGGGGGTTTGATGTAATATGTTTGGGTAATTTGATTATTGGATGATTTGGTGATATGATCCCCGCGGACTTATGAACTCTGGAGGCTGCATTTGTTGTTAGCCAGCAGGACCTTGCCTGCATCGGGGGAATGATTAGCTCAACCTCCATAACAAAAGCCCATGTGATGGATGTCAGAATCCTGTGCCTGTGGAAAGAAGATGTTAGAGACTTGCACCGGGAAGAAAGAAGGATCACACCTATACCCTCGACAGACGCTGGACCTGTGGGGATCTTGATCTTCCACCTCCTGGATTTGACCTTTGGGAGCCCATGACGCCACCTTTGTGACCCTAGACGCCATCCAGGGCTAGGGTTTTCACTTTGAGGTTAGTTGTGAGTTAATTGGCACGTGTGGCATCATCCGTGACCCTCCTGGAGGCCAAATGTCCTGCTTCTGGAGCCCAACGCTCCACCTTGGGGGTCCAAGTCCCCCTAGAAGGGCATGACGCCACCCCTTGAAGTGCTTTTAGATGCTAATTAATTCTATTTATGTCTAATTTGAATTTATTTGTAAATTGGTCAAACAAATCTTTTATTTTGACTCGAAAATTAATTAAAGGTCAAAATTTTGTATAGATAAACATAAAATACTCTCTTTTTTACATCATAACTCACCTCTCAAAAGAGGAGTGGTCTGGTAACCCTAGAAGGGCTATTATTGAAGTTGTGAGGCACACTTTTGTATAAGGCTGATTATTTGCAAGTTGGATCAATCTTGAAAGCTTTTTATGTTGATCTTGCATGGTATTCTCATGGTTATTCTTGGTGCAAGTAGGTAAAATCTGCATATTTGCTCATCTATTGAATGGTTTATGTATGGTCTTTATTTGCTCACACAAGACTATGAAATTGCATGATATGCTTAATGCTTGAAGCAAGGAACTTAAATTACTACTTTATTACTTTCTATTTGCCAAGTTTTTTTCATTGAATTGATCTAGTAATTCAGGAAACCCGGAGTCCTAGTTTCCTAGCACTCTAAGATTTTGGCCTAGTTATTTTTTCCTAATTTATTATCCCATAAGAATCCTAACGAGAGCAAGGTTCTAGGGCCTAATCGCTCACACCCTATCTTGTTTTGAGGAAATGCATTAGGGGACTTAAGTTACTTCTCTCCTATATTTCTTGGATTTTTGAAACTAATGTTCGATTTTATAGCCTTAGAAGAAGTCATCTAATTTGACTCCATAAGCCCTAAAAGGCACTAGTTCTAGCCTCTCTTATTGAAGGATTGATTAAACACTAAACACTTGTCCTAAGCTTTGCCAACTTCTACTAACCCCTAAACTAGACTAATTCATTATCTAAGTTGTTGCTGTTGCAAATCACTGCTACACCCATACTAATTCATAATTTGCTGCATTCACCCACATAACTTGCAGTAATTCCTAGCTCACTTAGAAATTGCTTGTTAAAAATTGCCAGTCAATCTACTAGATAAATGCTGTTTCCATGATGCTTCCTTTTGCAATTTTGAGCACTAGAATTTTCTGCTGTTACAAAAGATTGCTACAACCATCTAATCGCAGCAAATTCTCTGCATAAGTGACATTAAATGTTAGCTAGACATTGCCAAATTCGCTTGCAACAATTAATTATCATCCAACCTAGTTAAAGCTACATTTTCTTTATTTTTCAAGCAATTGCTGCATATTTTTTGCAGTCGTTACAAAATACTTATTGTTGTTGTAAACCGTTACATTGCTGCAACTTTATATCGGCTAGCCTATTTTTTGAAGGTTCATAGTCTTAAGAAGCACTAACATCATATTTTGTACTTGAAAGCCGCCATATTTTCTTTGTTGTCTGTTCTCAAGGTGTACACTCCATTTTTACTGCTGCTTCATCCAAAGACCTTTAAGAACCCTTTGACTTGAGGACCTCAAGTGAGGGGGTTTCTTGCATCCTTGCCTTAGTCTTATTAGCCCTTTAGGTCACCGGGGACGCCCCTGGGTAACTTTGATATACTCCTAAATAGAAAGGGGTTTTCTATTAAGGTGATAGTGATAGGTCACTCCCTCTTACTAATTTTGCATCCATCTGCCTTGGGCTTTGGGCAAGTACGAATTGCGCGATAACATTTCACCGCTGTCGTGGAACACTAAGTCAATTTTCCTTGAACAACACTTTTTCGGTAAGATTTTATCCAAAGCCTTCATTTCACAAAGTTTACCTGGCGACTCCAATTAGCAGGATCTCATCCCTTTGATAATCTCAAGGAGATTGTCCGGCTTAATTAATCGATGATCAACTGTAGTGAACGCTTCTCAAGACACTTTCTTGTCCCAGAAGTTCCCATTGTCCCCATGGCCCTCCTAAATGGGCTCCCTGGAAGAAATCTTCTACCCTTTAGACTTGGCTAATATCCAAGGAGGTTACATCATCTCCCTAAAGATGTTGATTCATGGATAACCAAGTTTTCCAGAGAGGTTGGTGGTTCTGGTAACACACATTGGACCAAATTATTTGAGAGATATGACTTCCATCAGTCTAGGAAAGAACATCTTGACACGTTCATGAGACTTTTCTTTGCCTCATTTACTGGATTTTCTATAAAATGGAGCACTAACCTCCAAAGCAAAATCCTCATGACCCGTGAAGATTTAGAACAAGTTTTCCTTCAAAGATGGGGTGTGATGGAAGATATGGCATCCCTTTATCTCAATATCTCAACATCATTTGCAAACAAAACCATCTAAGTCAGTAGGGGAATTTAATGATGTTTAATGCCCATCTGGTCGAATTTGATTCTCGACTTTCTCACCGTAGGATTATTCCTCGTATTAATACCTCAATTATTTCTAAGGAAACTTCCAATCCATCCTTAGGAACCGATTCCCTACAAACCTCAAGGATGCACAAGATGGTGCTTGTTGGATTGAAGAAAATCTTAAATGGTGTGATCCCATTCCCTAGGTCAATCCTCATAGGGACTAAGATGATGTCCTATGGATCAATGAGGAACATGTAGAGGAAGAAGAACATGATTTCCAAAGACAAATTAGAGGTGCAATGATGAGATTGCTAGCTATCTCCCTAAAGGACCTGGTACTCTTGAAGAATGGGTTCTCAAATATGAAAGATGCCTTAAATTTTTTAAAACAACATGAGCCCTCTAAAGATCTAAGTATCTATGAAAGAATCAATCAGTTAGAAAGGTCACTATCAAAAAACTAAAAGCCACTTTCTATGAGACCTCAAACAATAAAATCTCATACTCCAAAAGAACAAATTTGTCCAAACACATTGGATCTACAAAATGTTTCTTCCCAGGCAAGAAGGTGATCTTAAGTCCTTATCATGCAAAGACTCCCATTTTGAACATGATTACCTCAAGGTTGCTCATGAGAAACCTAATTATGTAGACTCCATATTTACCTTGTTCACTAAAGCAAATCCAAGAAAAATCAAGACATGAGGAAGCCTTTAGGATTGGGTGTTGGAGCCAAACAAGTGAGGACTCAAGCAGAAGCTTGAAGAGCCCCGGTGTATGATAGGGATCTACCCCCAACCTTTCCCAAAACTAGCAATGATAGGACCAACCTAAACACTAGTATGGCCTATATCTTACAAGTGGGTCCAGTTGATGGAGAGGTTGGAAATCCTCTCTTTGACAAACTAACCCCGATGACCAACAATTGTTTGAACAAACTTCCACACTATTATAAACTGGTCATTTTGAGGAAAATGAACAAACACCCTTTATCACTTCATTGCTAATAGATGACCTATATCCTCACAATTTCATGCTTGACTCCAAGTCATCTATTAATATGATGAGTTTGAAGGTTATGAACCAATTAGGGTTGGAAGTTGCAGGGCCTTATGCCAATGTTTGTAGATTTGAGTCAAAGGGTATCAAGGTCTACGACTTGATGGAAGGTCTTAAAGTCCAATCTTGTCGACCGCCTCCTCATTTCCACATCATAATGGACATCGTTGTTGTTGATATGCTTCGACACTTGGGAATGATATTATCTAGGGAACAAGCTGCTACTTTAGGTGGAAGTCTGTAGATGGACTTGTCCTACGCAACTATCCTCGTCGGGGAACAAGATTGTATCACTTTGCATAATAAGCCAAAGAGGATGGAACACATTGAAAGGTGTAATAATGGACATAATAACTACAACTCTGTAGATCCCTGCTTATTTCAATACTAGACCTCTCTTCCCTTGGTAGAATAATTCATTATTAATGAGATAACATGGACCGAGGGAAAGGGTGACCAGAATCATCCTAGCAATCACAAGGACAACAATACACAAGGTAGTGACAAGATGTTACATTTGCATGAAACATACATAAGGGATAGTGATTTGGTGGAATCTCACCGCATCGCTCGGAGCAGAGAGAGATACAAGTTGGGGTGATTATCCCGATGATGCCTCTAACCTCTCTGAATACTGGGATGACTATTTTTCTACAAAAGAGGATGGAATTGATGATTTGATAAGGTTTAGAGGGGAAAGGAGTTGGTCACTAAACGGAAGGGGGATGATGAACATTTGTTGACTAAGCCAAACCAAGAAGATGTATTAATTACATAAACCCAACCCCTCCCTCAACACAATACATCTAACACAGAAGCGCTGGGATTTTGAAGGAGGGGACTACAAGCATGGATATTTGGTTTTAGAGTGGGACACAAAGATGGGGAGCCTAACAACATTAAGGATGCACAAAGTTTTGGCTTGAACTCTTTAAGATGAGAATGAAGTCGCATATGACTTTACTACTTGTCCACAATCTAAGGGAGAAAACATCCATTACCAGTTATTGGATGCCTCCTCAAACCCCATCATAAGCGACTTGACTTCACAAGTAAGAACATGTAAGTTAGATTAGGCATTTTGACTCACCGATATACTATTTGCATATCATGATAGCATAGTTGTAGCTTCATTTTCATATTGTATTTTTCCATTATGTATATATACATGCTCATGATCATCATATGCTAGATTAGAGATCCTTTTTATTTTATTATATCATATATGAACAAGGGGTGATATCACCAATCTCTATGATTACCATCACATTTTGTTGAGATTTAGTATAAATGTGTCACACCGAGATGAAATTACGTTTACTAAGTGAGAACATGTCCCCCGAAGTTGATGATGTTATCCCTGTTCTTAGGATAACTAAGGATATCATGTCTCGAGTCTCACGTCCTAGACATGGAATGTCGAGAGTTGAATGACTTGAGTAATGGACCTGGAGGGCCCCTCTCTTCTTTAGTGGTGCCCATTATTCATAACAAAGTATCCAACTTTATCATCTCCGGTCCCAAGCAACAAAGTAGTCTTGCTCCATGAGGTAATGAGTCCCAGTATCATGGTATGTGCCTACCTCGATTCTTGAAGCACTTGAATAGTTGCACCTAATTCTCCTTCATTTCATGCTAACGCTTTGCTTGGAAATTATGCCTTGACTTGTTCGCACTCTAGAAGGGTGACATGGATGTCTAAAGTGTTGATCTCCTCCTTAGGATGGCTGCCACTGGTTCTTTGAAAGGACATCGCCCTGTCTCCATAGTTACTACTTTCCATCTTTATTCCTCTTGTGGTTTCCCATTACCGGGTTTTCCCCGGCTAATTTCCAAAATTCTCGGTGTGCACATGTGTTTTGTGTCTCCATTGCTCATTGTTATTTTCCTACCGCTATATACTTAGTAATGTGCTTGTGCTTACGATATAGTTGAATGGGCGGCTTATTATCAGAAGTTCATTTAAGACATAAATATGTGTTTACTAAGTGTTTGACAAAAGTCCTATGTGAGTTAGTGTACTTTTGTTGCTGATTTTCTACATGGTATCAAAGCAGGTGCTCTGAGTTACAGTGAGTAGTGCTATTTTTGGCAAGGATTTGAAGGGGGAAACTTGATTGTTTGTTTTCTATTGGACAATTGATAGGCGATGGCTGCTTGCATTAGATATGAGGACCGGTTGGAAGGGATTTCCAACTACTTGCAATGGAAAGTCAGAATGTCAGCTATTCTCAGGGAGAACAAACTTTGGAGCTTTGTCAGCTCTATAGTAGTTGTTCCCACAACATACCCTATTGCTTTGGATGTTCATGAGGGAAAGGAAGCCAAAGCTCAGAGGCTTATTCTGGATGGAGTGAAAGACTCACATATCCCACACTTAGTTGAGAAGAAGACAACTTATGAAATGTGGGAGACACTGAAAAACTTGTATGAGGCGAAGAATGAGAACCAAAAGATGGCCTTAAAGGAAAAACTGCATGATACTAAGATGGCTAAGGGTGAGAGTGTGGCATCTTATCTTACCTGGGTATCACAAGTGAAAGATGAGTTGGATGCAGTTGGAGAGGTCATTTCAGATTCAAAGTTGGT
Organism: Picea sitchensis; assembly: GCA_010110895.2. Classification (NCBI taxonomy): domain Eukaryota; kingdom Viridiplantae; phylum Streptophyta; class Pinopsida; order Pinales; family Pinaceae; genus Picea; species Picea sitchensis. The sequence continues at coordinate 48,971 of SNQJ01S0039109.1, forward strand.
GAGGATAGCCTTGAAAGGCTTCACCAAGGAATGGGAAATCTTCGTGAACTGTGTGGTGGGTTGGGAACATCTTCCAGACTGAAGCAAAATGTGGGATGATTTCACTCAGGAGGAGATCCGAGAAGGATTTTAGAGCAGTGGACAGAAGGGAGATGGAGTTGATGAAGAGAATGTTGCTCTTGCGACAAAGAGAAAAAGTAAGAAGCAGGGGAGTTCCGGGAAAGACTTGAGCAAATTTAGATGTTTCGTCTGCAACCAATATGGCCACCTTGCAGCCCAGTGTCCAGAGAGGAAGAAGAAGAGGAAGGAGAAGGAGGGGCCAATTGCAGCAACAACAACAATAGAGGACTTTTCAGACAAGTTTCAGAAGGAATTCTCATTGTTCACTCTCGTGTCAAGTGTCGAGAGTATTGAATTTGTGAGTGACAATAGATGGATCATTGACAATGAAGCCTCATGTCATATGACAGGAATATGGCGTATATTCCTCAATATCACAGAGATAGGTCCATACCGGCTAGTTGAAAGTGAAGGGGGAATGACACGAGTAGTACGTGGAGTTGGAAGGGTCATATTCTAGCTCGAGTTTGGAGAACTCCTAGTGGTTGATGGAGTTCTGTTTGTTCCAAGGCTGAGGGTTAACCTGCTCTCGGTGTTAGCCTTGGTAGATGTGGGATATGCAACATTGTTCAAGAGTGGACATGTCTTTATCTATAGAGAGGGAGCAGATTCAGTCGAGCCACAGTTGATTGGTGATCAGGTTGATAGGTTGTACATTGTGCGAGGACAACCTATATTTGTAGATTCAGAGTTGGATGGGGAGCAGGAGGCTCTTGAGACTGTGGTGGGCCCAAGGATTTAGTCTTGAAATCCGAGGGAAGAGAGAGGGAGTCTCTTCTGAGCAGCGACAGGAGGCTTAGCTGGTGTGAGTGGACATAAGCCTAGGGTGGGAGAGTGTATTCTCCTATGAGCTTAGGGTTTAGAGTGTTTGCTAGGAGGAGGTCTTTAGGTTCGAGTTCAACTTAGTTGTTGAGGTTGGCTCCAGGTTCAGAGGGAGCTCTTACTGCGAATAGTGTGATGGACTTGAGGACAGGACCAGGTGATAGTGATTGCAGTGAGTAGTGAGTACATCCCTCGCTAAGAGGGAGTGTTAGCTTTTATAGCTCAGGAGGTACTCTGAATGTTTTGTCTTGTATGCGGAAGTGACCCTGCATTTGCACTACTAGGCACTTGACTTTGTAATAGGTGTTTTATAAAGTTGTAATAAAGTGACTCTTTTATTAAAGTGTCTTTTTGTAAAAGTGACCTAATATTTTATTAAGGTGACTTTATGTCATAAAGTGCACTTATGTCATAAAGTGGAAAATTACTTTAGTAAATGTAAGTGATTTATTTTGGAGGGAATGAATCATGTCCCTTGATCTTTTAAATGCAAGATTGGATCTTGGCCATTGGATTTAGGGATGGGGAAGGTGACAAATCATTTTCAGTTATAAGAATAAGCCTAGGGTAGTGTGCAAGACAAGTCAAGAGAGATTTGAGAGAGAGCTGGAAGAAAAGTGAATGCAACAGATTTGGCATGATTTCCAAGAGAGCTTGGGCACAAATCCCAAGGAGATATTTATGTGTGAAGTTGTTGAAGTTCACTGCTAAGTGAGGCCGTATTATACGGATCCGTACAGGTCGTACAACAGGGAAGTGGGCATGATTTTCAAGGTTGTTTTTGCCATCGAAATCGAAGCAGAAAAGTGGGTTTTTCTTGCTGCAGAACAATCTTACTGATCAGACTGTACAACAACAGTTTGACATTGTTTTTGAGGTGTTGATTCTCAGCAGGGTCGTACATGCATTACGAACTTTTGGGCATGGTTTTCAAGGAAGATATTTTGGGACAATTGTGGGTGTCTGTAAGTGTTTCTCTTGCTGCCAAATGCATTACTGCTATAACTTTTGTACTTCCTGAAGCTAGTAATAAATCTCTCTTGGTGGGTTTCCCCATACTGGGGTTTTCCCTGGCTGGTTGCCAAAATTCTGGGTGTGCACATGTGTTTTATGTCTGTTGTTCATTGTTATTTTCCGCTGCTATATACTTAGTAATGTGTGTTTCTGCTTATGATATAGTTGAATGTGGGTTATTACATATCAGAGTTCATTTAAGACAGAAATCTGTGTTTACTAAGTGTTTGACAAAAGTTCTATGTGAGTTAGTGATGCAGCCCCCCTACCTCAGTAGGGTCTGTCGACCTCCCGGTCAAGGATTGTTCTAATTCTCTGAGCAAAAACAGCTCTTTGGTCCCCGTTGGAACCTCCACTAAACGATTTTCCACAGGTCCTCTGTGAACTGCACCCGCGTGAACAAGCACTGGGTACGAGTTCCCTTCACGCGACCACCGACTGTGACCACAAGCCTCTCAAAAGGCGTTTCGCGATTTCGCGTATCGGGTCTTTGTATGCGAGTCACCCTGACTCTCCCGATCTCCGAAATCCTGACAGGGGCCTAGCGCATACTAGCTCCTCCCTTATCTTCCATCCATATGACTCCTCGCTATAACCCGAGGCTCAACTCTCAAGCGCTTTGCGATTTTTCATTTCGCGACTTTGCGCCTCGCGAAGTTTGCTTGCTCGTCCTTCCGGAACCCGAAACTCCGAACCCGAGTTTCGTTTGCGTCAGATCAACGGTCCACAAGTCCCGTGATCCGACGGTCCTGATCTCCTTTTCGCGTATCGGGACTTCGCGTTTCGTGAAGTTCTATAATGGCTTCCTCCCTTCTCTCGATGCCCGAACTTGCGACTTTCTTGAGACCAGATCTACGGTCCATGACTCTCCTTGATCAACGGTTGCGATCAAATCGGGAACTCAGATTTCGCGATTTCCCACGACTCTGTCTTTTGACCTTTCCACTCTGCGAGTCAACGAAATGCTGATCTCTCGCCACGTGCTCTGTCTCGATGGACGGTCAGGATCCTTTCGCGAACTTAGACTTCGCAAGTCTGCTTCTCCTGTGCAACTCCAAAGGGTTTAAACTTCGTGCACGTTCCTTTGGATCCGACCACTATTAGTCTAGGCACTTAGATCCAATGACTGTGATCTGATCTCCTACGCGTGCTCCTTCTATCTGTCTCTGATCTGACGACTCAGATCCTTTCTTCGCGAATCGGAAGTTTGTGCTTCGCGACTTTGGAAAACAACCTCCTCCGTTCTCCAAACTTTCGATATCTGATTTTCTGAAATCTCCTTTCCAATGAAAGAAACCAACAGTTCGATCCTCCCTTAGATCGACGACTCATTATCTCTCCTGAGCTTCTGCCTTCTTCCCGACTTAGAAGATTTCTCAGAGTACGAAAGTCTCGACCTTTGCTTCTTCTGCGAGTTCGACTCCTAGATCTCGTCCACACTTCTGGAAAGTGCTACCCCTTCCGAGCTTTGTCCTTAAAAGGATTTCGATTTCCCATGCACACCTTGCGTTCTCGGGATTTCGATAACTCAGTTCGAAGGATTTCTTGAAAAGAAATTCTTCTCACCCACCTGGCGTTCCTCTGTTCTGATTCTTCGACACCTGGTCGCTTCTTGACGCTGTGCACTCCTTGCACCTGGTCTAAGTTTCCTTTGTTCTCTTTGAACTCCTCTTAGTCAATCTGAGACTCAGCCGACACACTCCTTGCGCTTGGGATGCACACCTTGCATACGGGTTTCAGAAGAGAAACAATTGAAACTTATCCAGTTTCGTCACGAATTCATACAATCAACTTCTCAACAATCATACATGAATGAAATGAAAGTAAAGAACACATACAAAATATAACATACATTCATTCATACACCAAATGAACACAATCCAAGGATTTGAGACAATTCTGTCTGTTCTATTCATTCATGAAAACAAGTTACATAGTATTTCTTCTACTCTACTCT
>SNQJ01S0039109.1:52893-68264 GCA_010110895.2 Picea sitchensis
GAACGCGCTTGATATGATTTTCCTCCATCCCATTAAAACAAATAGAGGATGTTTTCATATTGATTGTCATACTTATCGCTATACAATATAGCTCTAAAATTTCTTTTAGCTTAGTAGCATCTCTTAAGGATCCATCACAGAAGACCAAAACATCATCAACAAAAGGTAGACGGGTGAAAGAGAGAGATCTTCCATTTTTTATACCTTTCAAGTTACCACGGGTGAGAGAAATAGGAAATAAATTGCATGGTTACCAAATTTCATAACATAGGCTTCTTGTTCCTCCTTGAACCATATGCATTAAACCAATTGTGTTCCTCTTTAAGAGCATATTGTATGGGTTGAGTGATAACTTGAAAATCTTTGTGTGCTACTGCCTTTGTTGCGCTAGGATCTCTTACTCAGCTTGATATTCATTCTGAGACATTGGCCCCCAACCTTCTCAAAGTAGTCTTGGCCGTTGGATGCCAAATCTTGGTGTACATGTATCATGAAATTTAACCTAATATATGCAACATTTTCAACAAAAGAAATGTAACAAATCAAGGGCCTTCTAAAGCTTTTAAATCTTTATCTTCTCTCTAGTTCTTGACATCCACTGCAGGGCACAATGTTTCCTTATGATCTTCTCCCAAGAACACTTTTAAGATATTTCTTGTAGATTTGAAGTTGAAATGCAAGCGAGTCCCCATACTATTTGTCATCCTTCCTTTGATTCTATTACATTTTTCTTCCACCTTCAATGCATATTGGAGCGCCTTGTCTACAAAGTGTAGTTTTACCGTTGCCATAAGATGTTCGATTTGGAAAAGCAAACCATTAAAGTATCTAGGAGCAACTTGTTCTTTTTTATTTGTATTCATTCTTGATTTGTTGTTTCCTAAACTGCTTTGTATACTCTTGCATGAGGGATTCCCTTAGCTTTAGATCTCACACTCTCTAGCCATCCCCACCTAGATTGAACACCTCTAGGTTGATTACTTCTTTCTTTTCCGGTGCTCTAGTTAAACAGAGGCACCAAGAGGTAGGTAGTCAACATCACTTCTTTAGCTATTAGATTTGTGGGATACTAAAAGGCCACCCAGGCTCAACCAGCGAGGCCCTTACGGGGTGTCGTCTTAGATCTTGAGACAATTCACACGACACTAGTAAGTAGGGAAATTTTTCTAGATCTCAGCAGAGGGGTACCTCTTCTAGACTATAAGACATGTCTCAGACCAAATTTCTCAGCTCTTTTCGGATCCTTTGATGAGTCGTCTATCATTAGCTTCTTTTCTTTGGGATTAGATGTTAGGAGAGAGCATTGGGGGTTGTTGATCAACATCGTTCAGGAGAGACAAAATCCCCCCTCCCTTACTGGAGGTGTTGGTTGTTGTTCGGTTCTCAACAAATCTTTCATGTACTTGCATGACCGGTTTGTTTTCCCATCTCATGGTCTTAGATTAGAGATTATATCTATCATAGCATATTTTAGATCTGCTTTTACCATGTTTTAATATTCTTTTATAAGAGTGGCCTTTTCACTCGCATTTTGTATTCGGTATGCTTGTACTTGGTAGTCCCTTTGACCTATTTGTGGTTAGCAATTGGACATTAATACAATTATCTTATATGATCTTATCTTATCTTGCAATGACAAATGATTTTATTTTAAATTATGAAATTGTCCAAACAGAGTCTGATAATAGTTTGATGGTAGGAATATAACCCACTATTTTTTGAGAAATTCTTCCCATAATCTGATTTTATTCTTACCCTCTTCACTCAGAACGACAAACCAGACTCCAATATTCTAAAACAATCCCTAATTCAGGATGATCATTGGAGAAATACATGGAAAACCTCATAATGATTATTACTCTGGGAGGCATAGTTTTGGCATATCCATTACTCTCGTAATCATTACATCTTTGGGAGGCATAGTTTAGACAGCTTCATGTCTTCACTAGTTATTGAAGCCAACGATTCAAGTCTTCATTGGATGTTCCAACCAACGATTCAAGCATTCGTTGGTCAATATTTTGTTGAATAATGACATGAAATGATTCAACAAGGACTTCATGGCATGATTTTGAATGTTATTCCAATGGTTCATATCAATATTCCCAAAATCCCCATTTTCAAGGTGTTTCAAATATGTAGTCCCAAAATCAAAGGGAAGCTATCCTAGAAGCTATTACCCTTTTGGAGGCTAACTAAACAAAATAAAGAAAATTGTATTCAAATCGACAACCAATTAGAGAGGTCAGATCAATAGATAAACAAAGGAAGTAAAACAAGAAAAAGGAGGAATTGATGTGTCCAATTAGTTAGAAAAGGATTGGCTTTATGTTGACTTTCCTGTAAACCTAGCACCAGGGTATTAATTCCAAGCAAAACATATTTTACTAAATAATATCACAGCTAGGTTCCTCAACAATAAATTAGCAGAAGCATTAAAACATAAACCACACACATTGCACAAGATATTTCTGGGTAAATAACCCATGGAAAAACCCTCGTGGGAAAACCATATCTATGATGAATATATTAATTAAAATCAGGGCTCCCGTCCTGGGATAATGTCCCTTCTGAGGAATACACTGCAACAATAGCCTATCCCTCTTGGCTGCTATCTCCTTGTTGTCTTTCCTCGGCCCTCGCCCCTGCAAACCTGAGTGCCCACTCACTCTTTCTGTACAATCACCGTGTCTCATCTTCTCACCTAGGTTGCCTTTTATTAAATTGAGTTAACCCTAAGTCCAAAACCCTAGATCTCCTCCAAAGTGATCAAAGGATGAGATCTAATCTCACCTTCACTTTAGATCTGACGGCTAGGACTTAATCAACTCTTCACTTAAGTTACTAATGCCAAAACTTAGGCTTTTAACTTAAATAATTAAAATATCATTCACTTTATTAATTACTCATAAAGTGAACTTCCTAAGGTTTTCTAAGAGGTTACAAAGACGACTTCCACGTGCTAGATGCGAGCCAATGTGGAAGTACCCGTCCGATGCTACAAACTCCACACTCCCTCTTAGTGAGGAAGATACTTCCATTCTCTAGAAGTGACTCTGTCTTCATTGTCATGTCCGCTACCATGGTTGCTCTCCAATCCACCTGATTGGTTGCTCCCTCTGGCACGAAAGCTATCCCTTCTATCTCGCTTGGACTCGTCTATGAAGACTCTCCCGACCTACTTCCTGCTCCCCGCTGCCCAAGCTTGCTACTTGCTGCCTAGATTTTTTGTTTGCTACATGGATCCCTGTTTGAGGTTGTCCAGGGCTGCCTGTAGCCTCCTGCTGTTGTCTGGTTCCTTTTCTAGGCTTCCTGGAGCCTTTCTATACATTGCACGACTATCTCAACTTGCTGCCGAGCTGTCTGCCCGTTGCCTGGACAATTCTGAGGTTGCTCGACTACTACCCGAATTCGCACTCTGCCCGTTGCCCAGGGGTTGCCCGGATGTTAACTCTCTACCCTTGTGGCCCACGCGCTTGGTTGTTGGGCGGCTTTTGCAGCCACCTATGCGCTTCCTCTTGCAGTTGGACCTGCAACCCGCTTTCTTGGTGGCTGGCGGCCTTTAACTGCTATGGCGATTGCCCCAACTCTGTTGGCTGCGACTGCTGCAGCGGATGAGTTGCCGCTGCTCCCTCTCGGCCTCCACTCCTGCTGCACCTTTTCTACCGTCGACCTGCTCCTTCAGTACCCACGTGCGCTGTTTCCTTTGCCCCACGGGCTACACTCGTTGCCTGCTACCTCCCGTATCTTCCTTTGCCCAGTTGTCCACGTCCCCAGCTTCTTAGCCTTACCCAAATTTCCTTTGTCGGTTGATCGCTCCACGTCCGCGTGTCAAACCTCAATGGACGGCTACCAACTGTGCTGCTAGCTCTGCCTGTCGCAGCCCAACGCGTCCTCAACCTGCGTGTCACCTGTTCCTGCCAGCTGCAATCTCTATAGCCTGAGCTCCCTTTTTCCATCGCACACAGATTCTAAGTTGCTCTGTTGGGTGGCGGTTGTTGCAGTTCTGCAACCGTTGGCTACTCCCGTGCCCAAGAGATCGACCTATTCAACAACTACAACTACTCTTCCTCAACTTCCACGTAGGCTGCAACCACTCTCATCCATCGCCCGTGGATCCTTTCTCTAGTACCCTCGATCCGTGGCTTCAACAACCCGATCCGATTTGTAGACTGCCTAACAAGCTCTCGACGGATCTCAGCTAAATAGATCGTACGCTGTACGGCTCATACAACTCATATGACGACTGTATGGCTATGGTCGTACAATACAATTTATTTAATTATTTAATTTACCCATCTTGCAGAAATTTAAAAAAATTCTCGTTGCAGGAATTCGAACATGCGCAAATATGGCTTCTTTAAAGTCTCGACTCTGATACCATGTTGATTTTCCTGTAAACCTAGCACCAGACTATTAATTCCAAGCAAAACAAATTTTACTGAATAATATCACAACTAGGTTCCTCAACAAAAAATTAGCGGAAGCATTAAAACATAAACCACGCACATTGCACACGATATTTCTAGGTAAATAACCATTGAAAAAACCCTCGCGGGAAAACCGGATCAGTGATGATTTTATTAAATAAAATCCGGGCTCCTATCCTGGGATAATGGCCCTTCTAAGGAATACATTGCAACAATAGCCTAGCCATCCTGGCTGCCTTTCCTCGGCCTCAACCCTTGCCCTTGCACACCTGAGTGCTCATTCACTCTTTGTGTCTCATCCTCTCACCTAGGCTGCCTTTTATTACATTGAGTTAACCTAGTCCAAAACACTAGATCTCCTCCAAAGTGATCAAAGGCTGAGATCTAATCTCACCTTCACTTTAGATTTGATGGCTAGGACTTAATCAACTCTTCACTTAAGTTACTAATGCCAAACCTTCGGCATTTAACTTAATTAATTAAAAGATCATTCACTGTATTAATTACTCATAAAGTGAACTTCCTAAGGTTTTCTGAGAGGTTACAAAGACAACTTCCATGTGCTAGACACAAGCCAACGTGGAAGTACCTGTTCGATGCTACAAATATCAACACCTTTTACCTAAAGCATCACCAACATAAAGCTACTCCGTGTGATTAATGAGGGTAGTGAGATTAATATTGTTTATCTGAGATAAATGGATTAAATTTTTTAATTGGGAATTCAATCATAATGTTAACTGAATAGAAAATAGATAACGATATTTGAGGAGAAATAAACAAATTTGCTCTCAAGCTCACTATTGTCAGAGTACCTGCGATTCTTTTGCGTCACCCAACAAAATAGAATGTTGCTGATGTAACATAGTTCCTACAAGTTTAAAAATCTCTTGTCACGCTCCCCCTTGCCCCTCGATGTAGCCATTATGAAGGGAAGATGGTTTTTGGCCCTTATTTTAAATCTAATTATTTCTATGTCGCTTGCTTGGATAAGTAAACCAAAGTGATGTGGATTGTGTTTTTGCTTTAACCACATCTAGACGATGCAAATTCTACTTTTGGTATCTAAATGTAAAAGTTCACTACATCCTCCTTTGTTGGTCGAGGAATCTTTTCACATTGTGCAATCCCATCTTTCCATCGGAAGCAAAATTGGTACTCTCTAAGAGATAAATTGGTGGTGCTTATCAAGCACGTGAATTGGCATCGACATTAGATGGAAGGGATGCACAGTCTAGATTAACATCCGCTCTCAAGTTCACTATTGTCAGAGTACCTGCGATTCTTTTGCGTCACCCAACAAAATAGAATGTTGCCGATGTAACATAGTTCCTACAAGTTTAAAAATCTCTTGTCACGCTCCCCCTTGCCCCTCGATGTAGCCATTATGAAGGGAAGATGGTTTTTGTCCCTTATTTTAAATCTAATTATTTCTATGTCGCTTGCTTGGATAAGTAAGTCGAAGTGATGTGGATTGTGTTTTTGCTTTAACCACATCTAGATGATGCAAATTCTACTTTTGGTATCTAAATGTAAAAGTTCACTACATCCTCCTTTGTTGGTGGCGGAATCTTTTCACATTGTGCAATCCCATCTTTCCATCGGAAGCAAAATTGGTACTCTCTAAGAGATAAATTGGTGGTGCTTATCAAGCACGTGAATTGGCATCGACATTAGATGGAAGGGATGCACAGTCTAGATTAACATCCTTGCCATCTCTTTCCTACTAGATTTGATTCTGGATGTCACTAACCTCCTATGCACAATGCTCAATCCTCTTTTGGTGCGGATCTCACCTTCCATGAACTGGTAAACATCCTGAGAAAAAAATTGATCCACCCTTTGTTCTATCTCCCATTGGATCCAGATCAAGGCATGATACAGGACTTAGATTCATCAAAATGGTTTTGGATGTCACCTACAACTTCTTTCAACCTTACAAACATGACATGCTTTTTTCCGACACCTCTGAAATGCATTTCCTTGACAATGCTCCTCTTGTTTTGATATTCACTCCCATTCTTTCCATCTGCATATTGTGCATATGGTGCTCGTTGTTACCTCTAAACAAACAAATAGATCTCTAATTTCACATGATAAACTATTGCAACTTGAGGCCGAAAGACTTCTAAAACAATGTGCACACTCAGATGCATGCAAGAACGATTTGAGCTTTGTATACAATCCACCACCTCAAGGTAGTTGTATTTATAACATTTCCTTTGTATCCCAACTCACTCTACTTGCTATGCAATTTATTATATATTTTATGTGTGGCATGTGTGCTTCTCTTTTCCCCATGACAAGCAATGTGTTATCTATGGAGGTCCGTGTCTGGGAAGAAGGAGATTTGTGAATGAAGATGAAATTGATTCCTTGCATCTTTTAGATGGACATTGAAATGATATACAGAGAATGAGGAGAAAGGGAACAAGAAACGAAGGAATTAGAACATGCAATGAGATGCCTAGCGGAATCATCCATTGGCTTCCCTTTGATCGACTCACTAGTAACAACACACCCAAGTTTTTCCGTGGTCTGAATTCCCACACACCCCCTAAGGACTAAAGCTGTGCAACTTCTACATAACTCTTTTGGTTTGCTGGAATGACTTTACCTGCCGCTCTTGGTGCAATTTTTCCATCCACGCATTCTTTTGGCATTCCTTTCCCAATAAGGAGGGTACGCTAGTTTCCTTAGCCATTTATGGAGGACAATGATTTCATTCCTATTTCCAAATCTAATTGCTTCCTCAACCTTGAATGGAAAGTAAAACCAAGATGACATAGACTTTTTTTTCTTTAACCATAGTTAGATGATGTGGATTATACTTTTTCTATCTAATTGTAGAAGCTCGCTACATCCTTTTCTGTTGGATGATGAATCTTTTCACATTATGTAATCCCATCCTTCTATCAAATGCAGAACTAGTAGTGTTTGAGAGATCAATGAGCAGTGCCTTGAAGATCAACTCGTAGTGCTTATCAAAAGAGGGCATTGGCACTGGTATTGGATGTAAGGGATATTGCAAAGGTCCATAATATGATCATTGTTGAATCAAGTCAAGTATAAGCAAAAGTAGAGGATCATATTCTATTTCCATTCATTGTTTTAATTTCCCCTGCCTTTTGTTCATTCCCTTGCCTCCTCCTCCTTTGCTTAGGACTGCCTTTGTTGTGGTCTAGTCTGTATGTTTGGAGTTAAATGTTATGTCTTTTTATGCCTATATTGCTTTGGTCTATATGTGTAAAGTTCCTAAGCCAAGGTGCCAAGAAGGTCATGACTCCTTTTAACTGCTTTCTCTGCTGTGGCATTCACAAACACTTGGTTGATTTGGTCTTTTAGGGTTGCACTAGGGTTTATACTAATAGTTATTATGTGTGTTTGCAGCAATAGACCAGAATAAATGCAATGGAACATAAATTCAATAAGATGTAGATTCACAATACAAGAGGATAACCTTAAAATAATTCTCGGGATCTCTATGATATTATTCATAATACAAGAGACCCTGATATAATGGATTTGTAGATATGGTACAATATAGCTAATATCTAGAAGCAATATGCAGATAACCCTTAAGCAAGATCTAGAAGAGAAGATATAAGTCTCCAAGGCCACATGGCTACAATATATGAATAAAAATAAGACAAGATCTCTCATTTCCTGAGGTGCCAAAACCCCAGATCGATAACCTGCGGGCTCATTGGAAAGCTTAATACACCCAACAATTTGGCCTCTCTATTAGAGCCCCCCCAAACACTTTGAAAATGGTTGGAAGAATAGATCGGGCCAAGGACTGTAAATCCACCGTGAAGTCCCTAAGTCAACTGCTATGATCACTCAACTGAGTAAACCCCAAGTTGGCTTGCGCCTCCTAGATGAATGTAGACCCAATAATTCAGCCTCCAAGTAATAGGGCTGCCGAATCCCCTAAGAATGGTGCCAAACTATAGATCGGGCTAAGGGAAACCCCAAAAGCCCTGGATCAATGAAGAAATCCCTCCACCCGACAGATCCTCAACATGGTGCTCTCTCCGAACTCCGTACGAGCTCCAACAATTAATCCTCGGACAGAGGATACTCCTCCGGAAAGGGCTGGGTGCTGCCCTAAGCCTCATGAAGAAATGCCCAGGGTTCGTTTGCCCTAACTCTCCTCCTCCGGGCTAATTGAACCACCTCTGGTGTGCCCTCCCTTGAAACCCCTCCCTGCTATGCCCCGAACCCGTATCATAGAAATTCCCTTGGAGTCGAGGTAGATCTGATGTAGAACAGTGAGGGAGGAATCTTCCACCTCAATGACCAAGCTTGGATCAGCCAGTGACCTTTCACCACTGAAGCTGGATCCTCTAGGGCTTCATAAAACCCCAAAACCCCTGCCATGCACTTGGGGGCTCACTAGCAAGAAGCCATCTCAAAATATAAACACACACATGAATGAGAGAGAATAGAGGCCATTCCTATCTCTTTATCCTCCCTCTGCTTCACCTTGTCTATCCAAAGGACTTTTACTTTATTATTTAATTATTACCAATTACCTAAATCACTTTAATTAATTAATTAACCTTTTTACCTCCTAAAAGTAAATTTTATCTCCTTGTATTTCCTTTACACAGAAAGTCACTTCATCATCCCATCCTATAGTGTTGTTCCTCCCGACCCAATGAGCTATCACACTAAGAGGTTCCTCCCAAGTATTATGACCAATATGACTCTCCATAGTGAATTTAATTAACCTATAGCCCAAAAATAACTCAAAATCATAGAAATCGGCTTAATGTGCAATCTAAAACTACAAAGCCAAGTCATAATGAATATAATGATGAAATAAGATGAGTGATGCAAGCTGAACCCCAAAATACCCCTCAAAAGTCACTGTACTCGCTATAACATCCATCTTGCTACTCTGTTCATCATAAGTCTCTGCCCTTTGTTGATGTCCCAAAGTGGGGATATTAGAGTCCTCCCTCGCTAGAATATTGCTTTGTCTCCTAAGAAATAAATCAATCCATCCAAATATACACACTGTCCTATGTCCACCCGTGGGATACAAGAGGGCTCCATCCAAAGAAGAAGAATCCATTATCATGCCCACTGGTCCTATATCGATGTGGAACTGCATACCGTGGAAGTATAATCCCAAACATCTCACATCATGAGTCTCTTGTACTTGACACATGGCCTCATCCTGTAATGAGTCCATCCTCCAAGTCCATACCAAGATTCAACACGCCTCTACCTAATCAGACATGTACTATAGTGAGGTATCAGAAGACTTCCGTGGAATCATACTCTATGGATGGTTTCCTTAACATCAGTTCGGAAAGTCAAAATAACTTTCCGCTGCTAGGTTCCATTCCATCTAATTTGCTCCAAATAAATAAATGAAATGCTCAACTCTCAGAATCCCCGTGGGTCCCATGCTAGTCTCTCGCTAAATATCATCACCACTATATGCTAGAATACTTCCTCACACTATGGTATCGCTCTTCCTGTTTATATACTCGGGATCCTCTAATTCTCGACTGGCCAATACTCTCACAGGGAAGTCGGGACTGGTCCAAGATGTATCTCAGAAAAGAACCCCTTCAGGAAGTAGTATCTGCCTAACTATCCTGCCTCATCATGAGGGATCAAAAGGGAGAAATTAATCTTGCTCCATATAGGATGCTTCCTAGTGTTTTTCCACTCAAAATCCAACCTAAAGTGAAGTATAGGCTCCTCAAGTACAACTTGAAATAACTAATTCCATAAATAGGATCCTTTGGATCCCATGGCAGAACTTAAAGTTTGTCACTTCCAATCCCTACTCAATCAGCTTCCTGTGGTCATAATCAATAATTTGCTCTCCCATGCTCATCCCTATGAGAATCATAGATGTGTTGCTGCCCCTCTCTCTGTGATGTCTATCCCATGGCCTATGACATGCTCAACACCATCACGTGACATAGTCTCTCAACTGTCACGGTATGATGGTCCACCTCTATTTCACATTGTAGAGGCCAAAGCACTCCTCATGTGGTCTCAAATTTCATCAACTTCCATATCCTCTCACACTTACCTCCCCATGCCAATGATGAAAGTGGCCTGGGAGTCCAACAAACATACAGCCGACTGAGGGACCTGAAAGTAGTATCATATGATTTTGCCAATCCCAAGGATTCAACAAAAAATCTCGTCCACTGCCACTCTAAGGTAATATCATTAGAAGCCATCCCCCGGAATCCCAATGATCGCATAATCTGGGACCTCCAAAGAGGGTCAACCACTTCCATCTCCCATCTCTCATGACTGATACCTGGAAGGTGATCTCTCAACTATGTGGCTGTCAGAAGGAGAGGTATATCCATGCTCCCCTAAGGTCTCCCATTGGTACCCAATACGCCTCCTAATCCTGCACTGCATACCTCTCAGATGTCTCTGTAGACTATCACTCCTACCACTCAGAGTGTCTCTCACATACCCATGTATCCCATGTATACCCCCAGTGCACTTGGGCCTGAGTATACTACCTGGTCAACTCCTATAGGGAGGTTAAGTCAACCGGCCCCTTGGACATACACAAATGGAAGTGTCCCTATAACTCTTTGCCTGAGTCCCCATGTGTGTGTGAGTGCTTGACTGTCTCAAATATCCTTGTGGAGGGTAGCTATTGTGTCTCTGGATCATAACTCTCCATATTCATCGATCCGTACTCCCTTGTTCTCCCATCAACTGTGCCTCTCATAAGCCACTTAACATCCTAGCAATGTGACTGAAGAGTATATTTGACTCTCCACTAAGGTAGATGTAGTGGATCTCTGACCTACCTTCAAGAGGCTCGTCTGATCTAGACTCTGATTCTGAAGGGTTGTCTGTGTGACTCTCAATAATCCCTCCAGTGCTCTAAACTCAAGGAGTGGAATTTGTCCACCTTCCAACTCCCCGCCTCGTATTCCTGGATACATCTCGCTAACCCTAAATAGAGTAGTCTATGTCCATCACTAATCACAGCCTCATCATGTGTGTATTATACCTTCCCCGAAAGAGTATGAAAGTCATCTATGGTAAATCCCCCATCTGAATCATCATGTTATCGATTCCCTCCAATAATAATCTTCTACCAATGCATGTGTGTCATCAATGCTATCTAGTGGTCATCGCCATGATCATGTCCTCACTGACTTCCCTAACCGCCCCTGGCTATGGACTCCTGGTTCACTCTCACAGCTGAGGGTGGCACTTCATGCCCCTAATCGCTAGGGTCAACCTGGATCCCTAAATAACACTCTTTGCAAGATAAAGTAATCAAATCATCTCCGCCCACTGTAAGCAATCGGTCCTCTCAGATACCCGCATTAATTATTACTAATCATTAGCTCCTCCTCAATCTCACTATATCAGATCCTATATGGAGCACCAGATTCCTCCGTAATCTGTTCCGACTACTATCATCTAATACGCTTGATCCGGCCTCGATGAGAGTTCAGACGTATGGCACATCCTTTGTATAATATAGTACATACTCATGCTAATCAAGGATGTATCCCAAGTAATGTCCCATCAAACCTGCTACCGATCAAATAATGGAGTCTCCAAAGGAAGTCACTTCCCAGGCATTGATATGTAGTCAACTATCAAGATGTCGCGGTTCCCTCCTCTGTCTCAGGGCCCATATGCCCTCGGGTGTGCATCCCCCACACACGGCTCCTCCATCATAATAAATTCCACCGGGTGACCTCATGTGTCATGCATATCATGGTGTCCTGGAAAAGATGACAAACGTGTCATACCATCATGGTGGAAGCTCCATTTCAGTCTAGGTGCTAACATGTGGATCTCGGGCCTAGTACAAATGCAATTACCGGAAGTGCGTAAGGTCATCAACACTATGTGATATGATCAGCCAAGCACAAAAGCACACATGTCCATCCATCGGCCCCCTCCAATGCAAGAGTCAGTAGCCTCTACAAGTGTGCAAGAGTCACTTAGCGCCATCGATCACCCAAATAAGCATCTATCGTTGCATCCTCATACACCTCCCTCATCCTCACCATAGTGTACCTCAATAATGTGTTTCTTAAATTTACCACTACATCTATGTTTTGGTTCCCAAGTCACTTTGCAACTATAGAAAAGTAACGCTGCTTGCTCCTAATGGGTGTAGTTAATCCGCTTCCTCCATCTAAATATTTTAGCCCTTATTTTCCTCTACTATGTGAATCCAATGTGTAACCTTGTCTTTGCTCCACCTAGGATTTTTATGGATACAACCTGTTGAAATTAAAGTTAATTTGAGCTCTAGTTCCCTCAATATGTATGTGAATGCCCCTTTCATGTATCAGTACCTCTTAGTAGTACAAATAGTATCCATATCTACTGTATTTTTGCATGCACCAATCCCCACTCACTGAGGATCAAGATCATACCACTGTGAAAGTTCCTAATTCAAGGTGCTAAGAACATTAAGGCTTCCAAGGAATTTTTAACCTGCTTCATGGTTGTGTACAACACTTACCATTTGGTCTCTTTAGGGGTTGTACTCAGGGTTTGTGACACTGTATTGGTTGTTATGTGTTTGCGTAAATAATAATCAAATAAATTCTAGCATTGGAACATACCAAATAAGACAGATTCCAGTCACAAGAGATGATACAGGGCTACCTCAAGGATATGATATATTATTCTATAGAAGACTTTGATACAATGGATCCGTTAGATCCGGTAATATAGCATAGCTAGAAGTACACATGCGAGTAACCCTCAAGCAAGATCAAGAAGAGAAGATACAGGCCTGGCTAAGCATGGCTACAATGGGATGAATAAAAAGATAAGACTTCGTCTCCTGAAAGCTAAAACCCTGTACCTGATAACCTGCGGCTGCATCGGAAAGTCAATACACCTACACTCTTACCCTCTCCTTCCGCTAGGAGGCCCCCTAATCACTCAAAATGGTCAGAAGTGGATCGGGCTATGACCGGAATCCACCGTAGTTCTCGTTTAATCATGGAAGACTACCACTCAATCGAGTAAACTCCCAAGTTGGCTCACAGACCTCCTAGATGAATGAAGATTCCACACTCTGGCCTCCAAGCAATAGGGCTGCCAAATCCCTCTGAAGGGTGTGCCAAAACTCAGATCGGCTATGGAAATCCCCTGGCAAGATCTCAGATCGAATAATGAAGAACTGATCCTCCAAAAGACAGGATCCTCAATATGTGGTGCGACCTTCTCTCTTTGAATCTGTGTTGAGCTCCAATAAATAAATGATAGAGAAACCTCCTCCGGAAAAGGATAGAAAAGGTGCCCTAGGCCTCACAAGAAATACCTAGAAGTATGTTTGCCCTGAATTCCTCTCCTTTAGCTAGATCGAACCACTCTCCCCTAAGATGGTGCCTTTGGCCGGAAAACCTCCCCGAAAATTTATGTTAAATCTCTTGCATCTCCTTTTCTTTCTTTTATTCTAGATTACAAATTAGATTAGAGCAAGGAGTGAGATCTACAAAAATTAATTTGATTTTAATAATGTCGAACACCAACTAGGTGAGGTGATATGCACCCACATCCTCATCATCCCTGGGCTTTTATAGGTAAATTTATGTTTAGTCTCCTTTGTACCTTCTTTTCTTGTTATTTAGATAACATATAAAAAACTATATTAGTGAATGAGATCTAAGGTCTTCTTTTCTTTTCATATGATAGAAATCGTCTAATGAAGATATGAGGACTAGCTGCCCCCAATCTCAAAGTCATTCACAAGATAATTGCAGACTCACTTCTGTTAAAAAATGCACACCATTTATTTTAGTAGCCATTATGGAAGGAAGATGGTTCTTTGGCCTATTTCCCATTCCATTTGGATGAGTAAACTGTGGTTACTTTGGATTAAGGTTTATGCTTTAAATCCATAGTTTGATGGATGTGGGATTGTGTTTCTTTTGGTATCTAAATGTCAGCATCCTTTTCTGTTGGATGATGAATCTTTTCTATATTGTGCAATCACATCCCTCCATCAGAAGCAACATTGGCACTCTCTGAGAGATCAATTGACAGTGGTTATCGAGCGTATGAATTGGTATTAGCATTGGATGGAAGGGATGAAACAATCTAGAATAACACACTCATCTCTTTCCTACTGATTCGACAGGTGCTTCAGCCTCCCACATTTCTCTCTGCTCGCTTCCCCTTTCAATGCGATCCACGCTGTAATATACGTTGCATGAACCAATAAAGATCCTTGAGCAAAAGCATTGACCCCTTGTCTCGCATTCTCATTGATCTTGGATCACAAACATTGTGGATGGTCATGATCTAGAGTCCATCAAAATGGTTTTGGATAACACCTACAACAGTGTTCAGCCTTACAGAAACAATTGGCCCCATGGCAGCCTCCTTTGCAGTGTAAAAAATGTCAAGCCAAGCTCTCGTCTTCTTTAAGGGGTTTCTATTTTGTGGAAAATCCCCCCCACGAGATTTTCCTGACACCTTTAAAATGCATTTGCTCGACAATCCTTCCCCTCTTGTCTCAAGATTCACCCCCATTCTCGCCATCTTCACAATTTGCTTTACCATGGTGCTCAATGTTCCCTCTTCACAAACAAACAAAGCTCACATTTCATTTAATCAACTCCTATAACTTGAGCGCAAAAGACTTCTGAAATAGAGTGTGTTCCCGTTGATGTTTTTGTTAGCTGTGGGAGGTATTCACCTCCAAGAGAGACCTCCTACGAATGATATCATGAGAAGAGAAAAACCCCAATCACTTGTGATGAGTAATACTTGTACAAGTAGGCCCTATGGTGTAAAGACTAATTTATATTGAGTTATGAATTAATTTTATGTAACTTGTAAAAGTCGGCCCTAGTGTGAAAAGAGACACCTTGTGAAAAGACACTTCCCTTCATTATATTGGACCTATATATATAAGTGCACTCCTTCCTTATTTTGAACACACAACTCGCC
>SNQJ01S0039110.1:7154-17966 GCA_010110895.2 Picea sitchensis
ATTTGGGCATTTGCTTATATGCTTTTTTTTGCTTAGTGCAAGATAAAACACCTCTTGCAGGCTCCTCTCTTGGCCGTGGCTTGTTCGACTCGACGCTTCTGCGTTTGGGCATTTGGTGTTGAGCTTTGTGTTATTTGTTGGTGTAGTTGCTTCGATCAATAGCTGTGGGATTGGGAACAATAATTTTATTTTTAATCTATTATATATATTTTTGAATCTTTAGACGTGTTGAGCACTCAAACCCTCATGGAATCTCCTCCTCTTGGCTCGTTGCTAGGTCATTAGCGCTTGTGCACTGGCTTCTGAGTTTGGTGCTGGTGCGTTCGGCTCTATGGTTCTTGTTCCTCCTCCCCATGCCTTGGTGCATGGTCTGCAAATTATTTGCTGTGGTTGTTCACGGGGTGCTATTTTTATTTTTTTATTTTTTATTTTTTATTTTTTTTTATTAATGAAAATTTTTGTTTTCTATTTTACAATATGTATGTTGCTTATGAATCGACCTCGGACTTGGAGTTTGTGATAACCCCAACACTCTTACACAATAAGGAAGGATGGAAGCACAATGTGGACGGGGGAGGGGCCAGGTTATTGATGTTGCAACATAAGTAGGCAGAGGGCGGAGGGGGAAGTGGAGGTGGAGGCAGAGGGTCATTGAGCTCCTCCTCCTCCTCGAGCTCGTCCTCGTTGGGGGAAAGAATTGGGTGTAGTAGACTAAAGAGAGATACCATTTGCAGCTGGCACTCACACTGAGGGTTTCAGCGGAGGCCTCTTGCATGGATGATTCTCATCTCCTCGCCTCACACTGCGATGAGCCCCGTGCCGGATCAGGCAGTGGATCTACATGGAAGCACGTTGAGGCCTTGTGTCATCAATTATGGGTAAGTGTTTCAAGAAATCTGGGAAAGCTTATTGAGCTGCACTTTTCATCACTTATTCTTCTTACCCCGGACTATTTTTCCCGGAGCTATATATATCTTACAAATTTTTGCCCTGTTAAACTAAATTAGTGGAATCGACTCGGGCATATATTTGCAATCTTTCAAGTTCAAAATTAAGGGGTTTGAAAGGGCCAATGTCATTGCGGACAAATGGCCTAACTGTAAAATGAACCAAAATTTTGAACGAACTTTGCACATGCATAACTGTAAATTTGACACTTCTTAAATGCCACTATAATTGTGTCATTCGTTGATCCTAGTCCCATTGACCTACTTTGGATAGTAATAAAATTATATTAATAGTTTCTTAAATGTATTTCAGGGTTTCTTAAAAGCATTTCAGGAACATTTCAAGATTGAGATGGATTTAGTTCATTTTAGTGAAGATCACTGGGAATTGGCCTTAAGAGGAAGCTTTACAGACTTCCCAATCAAATTGTTATTTTGAATTATACTGCCTTGGATAACTGATGTTAGATTTATTACCAGAATATAAAGTCATTAAAATTTTGAAATTAGTTCTAGGGCATATAAGCGATATTGAACCACCATAGAGCATGTCATCATGATTAGGGCCACTTCTTACAGGCCAATAGATTAAATTAATCGAAGTTAAATAATGGTCTTTTATAAGTATTTTGTGGAGCGTTGCAAGATTAAGAAGGATTTAGTTCATCTGAGTGAAGATCACCGAGAATTGGCATGAAGAGAAATATAAGAAAAAATATTTCAAATATTTGTCTGGTAGCCATTGTACCTATTGAACAGTGGAATTGCCATAATTATTCTCAAAGTTTAAATTTTCTATTGTTAGCAGGTTTTTTCAAAGGGGAAAATTAATAGAACAGGTGCCTTTTGTTTCGTGTGTTTGACATTTATTTTTGGGTATTGCTTGCAGGTTAGGTGGAGCTGGAGCTTGGAGCTTAGATTTATACCTAATTAAAGGGTTTCAGGGTTGTTTAAATTTCTATGTGGGGTTTGTCTAAATTTCTGGGTGGGTAGGTAGGCCCTTGGCTCCATATTTTGAACCAGGGCTCTGATACCATGTGTAGGGACCAAATTAATTTAAGTCTAATAAAATTCATAAATTGAAACAGATAAGATTACTTCTAATCAGAAATACTAAGTAATTTCCTTCATTCAACATATAAGCAGGTTAAATTAATTAATGAACAACAATCTGGTGAATTACATAAAAGAATAATAATTACATAATAGAATAAAAATACCTATGCCTGATGCTAATCCCCATTGATCTAGTTATCCTTTCCTTGTTGCCTTGCCTAGCCTGATGCATTGACCCAACCCTGCCCAAAAACCAACTAACAACCCAGTCAGCTAGGAGTAGCCTGTCTAACTCCCTAGCTCCAGGATACCATAAGGAATCCTGGCCCCCATGCCCAAAACCCCCAGCAACCTAGTGCCCCCTGCAATGGTTCACAAAAACCCCCAAAACCCAACTCCTCAAAACTAGAAGATGTCCAACAGAAAATATCGGCCTCAGAAATACAAACCTCCTGCCAATAATTCTCCTTCCCCCAATTTTCATAATGATCCCTCTCCCGTACTCTTACCCATCATATCTCCCCCTTCACCGACTCTNAATAATTAATTAATTAATTAATATTATTAATACTAATCATTGTTTAACTAAAACCATATTAGGGAAATTAATTATCTAATTAATTTTACTTAATAATCCCTATGCATCTATTTAACTATGGTTGTTACATCATCCTTATATCCTCCTATATTAAATTCAACTAAATACTATTTAGTGACATTTACCTGATGTCCTTTTTGTAGCCACAAAACCTTGTATGGGCTTGGATGTACAATAGTTTCCATCTCCATCTTTTCTACCATCTCTGTAGATACACGATTGTCTTTTCTACTGCAATCCACTATGACTTTGCATACCCTGTCTTTGGTTTTGCAAGCAGTCTGAAATAGACTGTTTCTTTGGGCTGGGTTCTCTGCCTCTTTATCTGGAATTAAGAGAACTTTCCTCATCATCAAGGATCTTCCACCCTCAGCATCTTCTGCCTCAACATTCCTTCCTTGAGATTCGACAATGTGAGTTTCACCACCATCTTTCTTCTTATCTAGACACTCATAGGATTTATGTCTGATCTTTCCACAGACAAAGCATTTCACTTCACCACCTCTGCCTATTCCTCTTCCTCTGGTTCAAGGAAAAGTATTTCTATTAGCATATTGTCTTCCCTGTGATCTTCCCCCTCTATTAGGTTGAGTTTGAGGCTTCTTTCCCTCTTCCTTAGGCTTCCAAGTTCTATCTTGGGCAATCGTTTTTCCTTTGTCTTGACTTCTACCTTAGCCTCTTTGACCTTGCTTCCATCTCAGCTTCTCTTCAACTTTTAGAGCCATATGATAAGAATATTCTACAGTCCAAAGGGTCATCATGCTCATCTCATATTGAATGTCATATCGTAGACCATTCATGTATCTGACAACCTTTTCATCATCGATTTCCCGATGACCTACTCTGATGTTTATCTTGTAGAACTCTTCAGTGTATTCTTTCACTGACATCAACTTCTATCTCAAATTCTGCATCCTCCGAAATAGAGTGATTTGATAATCCTTGGGTATGAATTTAGCTTTCATCTTTAATACCATTCTATCCCAACTTTTGATTTTTTTCTTGCCTTTCCAGTGTCTGTCAGCCTGCAGTTCATCCCACCATAGTGTTGCATGCCCTTCAAGTCTGGTAATCACATGTTTGACTTTATTGTCTTCCTCGACATCCTCGTAGTAGAATTATTTATCTAGAGCTCTAATCCATTCTAGAATCTCTTCAACATCCAAGTTTCCCTCATACATGGGAATCTCCATCTTTGCTCTAGCAGCGATCCTTGCAACAGTCCTGAATAGGCATTCGTCTGTAGCATATTCGACTGTGACTTCGTCTCCTTCGTGTCCAGCTTCATTTTCACTTTCAGCTTCACTGATATCTCCAACGTCAACTATGCACCTCTATGTTGTCTCGATGGTATCAAGCCTGACACATAATTTGTGCATTTCCCTCTCCATTCCTGGATCAGGCATTGACCTATCTCTTCTTCTCGGCGACATGGATGAGAATTTTTTTTTTCTTCTCCCTACTACTGAAAGCAAAGACTTGTTCTGGGCTTTGATACCACAACTATCGTAGAGCCCAACCCTCGATTCAAGATTCACTTAGGATCGTTCTAAAATTCCCTTGAGCCGAAGTATCTCCTTTGATTTCCTCTAGAAACCTCCAACGAATCCACAGGTCCTTTGTAAAAACTCGCCCTATGTAACTTTTCATATTCAACCCTCTCGGTGTCACAAACGTGATAGATTCTTTCTTCCATGGGGTTTTAGGGATTTTCCAATGACTAGTTTCACTATATAGCTCATGAGAATTAGTTCTTATTTTAGTAATATTGATTATCTTCTTTACGCTAATAAAAATAGAGAGATACTTTTGATCTTCAAGGTTAGGGTTAACCACCTCCTTATAATATCTTAATTTTGTTTTATCCTCTAATTCTTTAGCGCACCATAGATTATCCTTAAATTTATCTTGTACAATATTTTTAATATCATCGATATTATGCAAAATAACTTCTTCTTTTATTCTCCAATGATTTAGCCAAGACTTGGCATCATTATTCCATCCCCACTTGAGTTGTTGGTGATTTGGGATAGATTCTAAAGCAATTTTGGGGGACCACGTGTTATTCATGTTGTGTATCTTGTTCTTGTACATTAAGTACCTAATCATACCTGTGCTCTCTATCGAGCCAATTAAATAACTTAATATGCGGGCTTAATATTAGTTATGCCAACACTATATGCGTTGTTAGAAAAATAGGATCACGGAACAATAAAATAAGAAAAATGCTGAAATAAAACACATAAGATACACAATATAATAGAGACACAGATATGCGTGGTTCACCAAGTGTGGGCTACTCCCACTAGATAAATTTCCAGGTCCTTCCTTTTTATTATCCATCAAAATGAAGGGATACAACCTACAACACACTCGTTGTAACTTCATCTTCTTTCTCTCACGATCTCTTCTCTCAAAACACAATAATCACACTCACACATAGCCACAATAAAATTCCCTCATAAAATAGGGTTGCCTTATAGGGAAAAAATTCCTAACATAACTTCTACCATTATATCTACAACCGTATAATGAATGGTCCACATTGACTACAATATTACAATATTTTACAAGGAATTGTTTCCCAACATTTTGCTTCGGGGGCACTGCTCACTGCTGGACCTCCCTGACAAAAGTTGTGGGGGGGAAATCACCCCCACACCCCATTCTAGGGAATGGGGTCCAAGCATGGATTAAACAAACCTCTGAGTCAGGAAGATAATCAAGCTCTAGAACCAACAATCTCCCACTTGAAGACTAATCATAATAACTCCACTATTGTTGTACCTATTCGACTATACTCCACCTTGTACCTAGAAAATTTCTCATCTTCACATTCATGCTTGAAGGCCAAGTGAAATTGAGTAGGAACTCATTTTCTCCCTGGTTACTCCCTTTGTTAACATGTCTACAAGATTCTAGCTAGTATGTATCTTTTCCAACTTCAAATGTCCATCTTCCAAGATGGATTGTATGAAATGGTACCTGAGTTTTATATGTGTAGTCTTTGAATTGAAGGTTGAGTTCTTTGCAAGATGATTGGAACTCTCACTGTATTCTCCTTCTTTCCGAATTCCTCCATAAACCTCTGTAACCAAATCATTTATTTAATAGCCTTTGTAGCAGCAACATACTTTGCTTCTGTTGTTGAAAGTGCAACAACCTTTTGTAGTTTAGAAATCCAACTTATTGTTGTTCCACCTACAGTAAAAACATACCTTGTGGTGATCCTCCTGCTATCTTTATCACCTACCATATCTGAATCAACATATCCTTGTACAACAATGTCTTAACCTCCAAAACATAATGCATGAGTAGAAGTACCTCCCAAATACCTATAACATCCCACTCTATTGAGCACACTATTATTGACTTATTCTTTGACACTTGCATTGAAGTGATCCGAGTATGGTACATTGTGATTTCATTCATATTACGAGTTATATATGATGTTTTTGAGGTGTTATGACATATTGATTATATTGATGTATATATATTGACATATGCTTTTGATGATTCGTCCTAAGTGTGTAGGACACATGACAAGTTAACGATGTTGATGGCATCGATGGATTCCCTTGGAATCCCGATTGAGTTAGGGAGTGGATTGTATCTATTGATTAATTCATTTCACACACATATGTTGTATGATTGATTATAATATGATTTATGTATATGGAATTATTGATAGTGTTTTTGTCAGTGGATGCAAGCTTGACGATTCCATGCACAAAAACCATACATTTGAGGGAGGTATCGGTTAAGTTTATGTGATTATAAAGCAACGGAAAGGAAGGAGTGCAAGACTTTGAAGAACATATTCAATACGCAACAGTCATTGGTCCTGGTATTTTTATATTCTAGATTTAATTATATTACTAGTGTAGTAGTATGCTATATTGATAGGGTCACTGTAGAATCATTGGAAATCTTGAATTCCATTTGTTACAATTGTTGTCAGCAAATATTAGATCAGATTTTTTATTTTTAAATTGTAATTGCGTCCGAGTGGATAATATTTATAGTGATTATGTTTTAAATTTTGTTGTAATTCCGAACATTTTCCACTCGCTAATTTGGGGAGGCTTGACCCTCATTGTGAAATTTGAACTTATATTGTGAATGTTATATGTTCTAAAATTGTATTTTATCTATTGAAGATTGAATGATCAGAATTTTTAGTTGAGATTATTTCATAAATTCAACAGTGATTTGTTCATTGGTAAACCATGGAGTTAGTTCCAAAATTATTTCATGAGTTTCTCTGTTGAAATGCATTTATAATCCAATAAATTCTAATGATGGGTTCTCTGTTGAAAGGCATACTGGATCTGAATTTGTACCATGAATTTATGTTTAAGTTTTCATTATTTCATTTATGTTGAAAGGTGGATCCCCGATGAATTTTTGTTACGTCTGAATTTATTGTTATCTCTATTGAATCTTGGTTAATCTGAAGATATTAGTAGTGTGGAGCCTCTGTAATTTTTGTTACGTAAATTCAAATTTTTTGGATCATGGGATGCCCGTACGAAGGTTTTTAGGATTTTTACTTACTTGTAGTCCTAGGCATTAGCCCTTTTTCCTTTCCAAGTTATGCATGTGACCATGAAATAGAACCTAGCACTGACCAAAGGGAGTTATTCGGAGCTCTGGGACTCTGGTGCTCCAGACGTTTTTCAACTTCAACACTTTGTTTCACCTCATGTGATTACCGGCCAAATTCAATCATAAGGAGAATTCAACCAAACGTTATAGGTTAACCCTAGCCCTCCCACTTTCCTCATCAAATTTTAAGAACTTAATCGAACAGATGACAAATATTCTCCTCACGCGAGAATCTACAGTGGAGAACCACTATGAAACTACAGGTTCTGGGTATTTTCTCCACTGTCATAACCTTATATTGTTTCACTTGGATCGTCGAACCTCTGAAGGGCTCGGAGATCTGACGACTTATGCTCCTCATTAGATCAATGGTTTTTGTCCACTCCAGAGTTCGAAAGTCTGGGAGTTTCTCACTTTTTTGCAACAATGACTATGTTTTTTCGAAGTACCAAATTTTGATTAACTCAAAGATTAACGGTTCCCACACCTTACTAAGATCTATGGTTATAAGAATCTATGGGGCTATGGGATTCAAGTTTTTTTGTAGCTA
The DNA here is from genome assembly GCA_010110895.2 of Picea sitchensis. Classification (NCBI taxonomy): domain Eukaryota; kingdom Viridiplantae; phylum Streptophyta; class Pinopsida; order Pinales; family Pinaceae; genus Picea; species Picea sitchensis. The sequence goes on from SNQJ01S0039110.1 coordinate 14,914, forward strand.
CAACACACGTTACCTCTGAACCAGTGAAGGTCGAATCCACAGATTTGACGGTCCTTGATTAACCATAAAAAACATTCAGGATTAATTTCGGGTTGTGGAAGTTCGAGACTTTTCTCACCAAGAAAACTTTCACCCACCACCTCCCGAATGGACGAATTATGAATACTCGGAATCTACATACATTTGTACCCAACATTGACGGTAAGTATTTACTCTAGACTTCAAAACTCCAGGAGTTCCTTAACCTTTAATTTCATGACTCTAATTCTGTCGAAGTACCAAACCTCTGAAGAATGAAGGCTCGCAGATATAATGGTCTATGATCGATCTCCAGATATACGATTGTACTTCACTCCAAGACTTCGGAGCTTTGAGTTTTTTCATCTCTTAGGTAGTTGGGACTCAAACTTGTTGAATCGCCAAATTTCTTGAGGATCCAATGGTTAGTTTACGCTCACCGATCTATGATGTAGTTTTACTCTTCAACTTTTGGATTTCGGGTTCTTTATTTACAAACTGATCAGATAATACAAAGTGACAAAGCTCAAAGATTTCAGGGTTTAATGAGTGTGCTACTATTGTTTGATCGGATAGTTGCAGGGATTTTGATTCCTCACGATCAGATCTCACCCTCTAATTCTTTCAAAAATAATTTTAGACTCTTGTTTTTCCACTTGAATCATGCACACACGTTTTCTCCTGAACTTTCCACTCTAATTGCTTTCCTGTGCGCTTCTGCATAAGATCACAATGCCCCTCCTAAGATTTTTTCTTCCAAATGTTAAATCCTTTGTCCACCTTGTGAGGCCTCTACACACACTGGGTGTTGTTTCTTATGAACCTTGGGCCTTCAAGGGGCTCGTCTAAGTACTTCTAGAGTTTTCTCTGAACTTGTTTCACTGTGACACATAGAAGAGAAACTTTAGGTTCCTTACAGAACTTAAACTCATTCTCAGACTAAACTTTAACTCGATTGCATATTTTCCTCCTCACAATGTCATTTTAATTTAGAAGGTACAAAGTAAGCATACAGTTCCTCTAAGTGTTTGAGAGATTTTTCCCTCTCTTCCCTTCTCTTTCAATATATATATATATATATATATATATATATATATATATATATATATATGCTAACTCATAGTATCTACCTACTTAGTTATACAATAGAGGACCGTTACAATAAAAAATGATGATTAATGCTTGCAAATTCATTGAAGGAAGAGATGTTTTTAAATGGTGTATGATAATTATATGACATATTTATGAAGCAGTGGAAAATTATCTAGATGATGTTTAATTAATGTTATTGTAACTTTTAGGGATGGAAAATTGGTCTAACAATTGAATACTTAATGATTAAAGTTTTGTTATGATTCAGTACCTTACTGTTATGAAATTGTGAGTCTAGAATTGAGTTTAGGTATAGGAATTAGATACTTACTTGTTCCTCGGAACAATCGCCAGTATTGAGACCTTAAATGGTCAAAATCAATCGGATGAATCCTAGACTTGAGCATTGATTATGTGTCTTGGAGGTCCTAACCTTGCAGGATAGGTTGGGTGGGTAGACATTGTGCGTGATGTTATGTGATTAACAGATTATAAATACATTGAAGTTGTATCTAAATCTAGCTGTGTGATGAAGTGAATGGAATAGACTGTGTAACACTGAAGTATGTTAATATCATGTTTCCACGTGTTCCATTGATGCGTCAAAAAAACAAAATATCTTATTTTTTCTCAATTACTTATATGATGTAACAGAGGGGCTATGACATATGGTATCAGAGCGGATTCAACCCTATGACATTGGACCATTACATCATCCATGATGTCAAACTAAATGATTGGTTTAGATCTCCAATAAAAATATGAAATTGTTCTTGTAGGTAATCATGGTTAGAGGACGTAGGGGAAGTAGATGACGTAGTGTTGGAGGAAGAGGTGTGACACCTATGATAGTACCCACTCCAGAAGGGTCTAACCCCCAGGGAGATGAGCATAATACTGAGCCAGAACAGGTTGTTTTAGGATATGTGGTAGGTTTGATGAGATCCTTCTAGAGTATGTATGAGGCATTGATTATTTTCCTGGATCAATATGAGGGAAGAGATTTTGTACCCAATGAGGGTTCACAGCGTGCTCCACAGAAAATAATTACAAAATAAGAAAGTGGCAGGTCGACCCTAATGTTAAAAGGAAGTGACATAAATGGTATAAATAAACATCATTATACATTCATTTGATACAAGTCGAATTTCAAAGGGAGGAAGAAGTAAAAGAAGGTCAGATTTCAAGGGAGGATGAAGTCTTTTGGTGATGTGTTCTAAGGTATGTTATTTTCAGGTCATCTTACCATTTTTTCTATAACTCTTTTTCTAGAATGATTCAGATGGTGAAATCGCTATGGTATTGAGAATACATATCAAGGTACCTCTGGTAAAAGGTTAATCTCTTGATTCACTATAATTATGGAGATACACTCTGTGAAAGATAGGGTTTGTGACCAGTTCTGAAGCTAGTCAATAAACAGGTGTTTCAGGTAAAACAGTCATAACTTCTTCATACAGAATCCAAATGAAGTGGGATCACTTCCATTGGAAATATTACGGATTTTAGTTTCATGTGTGCGAGTTTCAGAATCAGATGTTAAATAATGAGCGCAAGGCATGCTGTACAAGTTGGGTCTTCTGAACAGACCAGAATTGAATAAAGTCTACCATTCTTTCTATAACCTGTTTTNGGGAGGATTCAAGGAGTGAAAATTGGAGGTGTTTCGGAGAATACATTGATTAATATTATCTACAATATCAGAGTACTCCAAGAATTGAAGAATTGCAGAAATTGAATAAGTCTCAGGAAGCATTATCATGTTCTATGTGATGATTGGTTGATGGTGATGATTTGATGTAAAGTTTTATTATCTCTCATATATTCTTGGGTGGAAGGGGAAAGGATGGAGAGTTCAAATATCTCTTGATATTGGAGGATTGTATCTTCCTCTTGGATTTTTATCCCTCCCTTTACATTTGCAAGCTGTAGCTACCTTTGGA